>JAOTQR010089881.1:0-33379 GCA_025774065.1 Solanum ossicruentum
GCCTCTCCAGTACAGATTAATTATTGAGCTTTTAATTTTAACTATTCGAAATAATTAGCTTTCGAAAATGCAAAAAATATTTTCTCAAATAAATTTCACTTTTATTTTTAAGAGTTTTTATTTTGCAATTAATTCAATTATTGCAAGTTGTTAATTCTTGAAAGCTCTTCAATTAATTTGTATTAATTCGTCGTGTAGTCAAATTATGCAATAAAATTTGATTTGATTGCATTTTATTGGCCAAAATTACAATCGATTGGCCAATTTTTTGAAATCGAACACTACTATCCCTTGAACCCATTTTTAACTTGCATTTTCTGACCAATTTTGATTCATTTGGGACCAGCTTTTTAGGCCCAAATCAGTGAGAATACGGCCCAATCCTCATCTTTTATTTCAGCATACATAAACAAACACATATATTGCCTATTATTCCTGGCACGTGTTTGCACGCGCCCCCAATTCTCAATTCCTTTTTCTTCTTCTTTCCTCATCCTTCATTCGCGTCACTTCATGATTTGTGGGAGAAAGTGAATGCCCATAGTACTCTCTTGGATTATGAGTGCTGTGAGCAAGGAGTTGATTAGTTGTGTAGCCTATGCTTCTAATTCATGTACAGTTTGGAATGATTTGAAAGAGAGATTCGATAAGGAGAATGGATCTAGAGTATTTCAGTTGCATAAAGAGATTGCAACATTAACACAGGGGACATCGACCATATCAAGCTATTTCACCAAGTTGAAGGACTTGTGGGTGGAGTTTGATTCACTAGTGCCATATCCTAACTGTGAATGTGCAGGGTCAAGAAGATATATAGAACACTACTAATACATATTCACAAACAAGGAGTCAAATACTAATGATGACACCAGTTCCTAACATCAACAAGGCATATGCAATGATAATATCTGAAGAAAGTCAAAGGAATTTGGGGAAAACAACTGAAGAACTAAGCAGTACAGCCTTGCTCAGCAACAAAGCAGGGTTGAATCAGTATAATGTTGCTGGATCTGGACACTCAGCCAAAGGAAATCAGACTAATTATGAAAGAGGGAGTTATAAAGGGAAGAGCACATTTCTGTTCTGTGACTGCTGCAAATGGAAAGGTCATACGAGAGAAACATGTTATAAAATTCATGGATATCCTTCAGACATCAAGCAGAAGAAGAAGATTGTATATCCATCACAATACACAACCAATGCAGTAACAAATCAAGCACAGATAGATCATCTCCAGTCTGCACATAGTTTAAATCAAGGAAATGGAATGACTTTCACACAAGAACAATATGATCAAATCTTGAAGTTGTTGCACAAAGAAATTCCACCTAAATCAGATAAGACAGGTATGCATCAAGTTTTCTTAGCTACCAACAATGCAGCACTTAGAAAATGGATAATAGACTCTGGAGCCTCCAATCACATGGTTCATAGTAAGGAGATGCTGGATGGAGTTAACCAGATCACTAAAGAAAACATTAAGAGAGTGTATCTGCCAAATGGTAGTGCACTTGATATAGCTTGTGTGGGAAAGTGCAAGTTAATTAATGGAGATACTATCACAGATGTGTTGTACATTCCTGAGTTTAAACATAACTTGTTGTCAGTGTCCAGGCTAACCAAAGACTTAAAGTATGCTGTCACATTTTTCCCTGACCTTTGTGTCCTGCAGGACCTGTTTATTGGAGTGGTGAAGGGGATTGGTAAAGAGAATGATGGATTGTATAACATCCAGCTCCCGATAAAGAAAGATGGAAATCTCAAAACAATAAGTGACAACTTTGTCAACAATGGCATTGTAGATAAAGCTGGAGATATACATATATGGCACAAAAGACTTGCACATGCTTCCATCAAAGTAATGCAACAAATTCATGCACTGAAGATTAGAAAGGATTGTCATAGTATTCAAGATTGTACTGTGTGTCCATTGGCTAGACAAACCAGACTGTCATTTCCCAACAATCTTAGTAGGAGTACTGACATCCTATCTGTGATATGTGGAGATGTTTGGGGTCTATATAGAGTGACAAGTCATGATGGCTTCAGGTTTTTCCTTACTTTGGTAGATGATTGTAGTTGGATGACATGAGTGTATATGTTGAGAATGAAGAGTGATGTTATTGTCATTTTCAGACAATTCTTTACACTACTGAAAACTCAATTTGGTGCACAAATGAAGGTTTTTAGAAGTGATAATGGTACTGAGTTTTTCAATTCTCACTATTCTGGTTTACTTAATTTCCTTGGTATTGTTCATCAAAGTTCTTGTACACACACATCTCAACAGAATGGGCTGGTTGAGAGGAAACACAAGCATATATTGGAGGTTACTAGAGCCATTCGATTACAGGGTTTCTTATCATTAAAATTCTTTAGTGAATGTAATTTGAATGTTGTCTATATAATCAATAGATTGCCTATGCAGATTTTATCTGGTAAGTCTCGTTTTGAGGTAATATATGGCAGAACACCATCATTGCATCACATAAGAACCATTGGTTGTTTATGTTTTGCAACCACCTTGCATAATGGAGATAAGTTTAGTTCAAGATCTGTAGCACTTGTTCTAATTGGATACTCCTCTACATAAAAAGGATACAAGCTCTTCAATATACTCTCCAATACATTCTTTGTCGGTAGAGATGTGGTGTTCAGAGAACACATCTTTCCCTTCCAAATGATCAAAGACAAAAAGCTACAGATATTCCCAAATGGAGTCCTCACTTCACCCAACACAGAGCTATTGATCATTCCAACATCCCAGACACCTAATCATCTCATTCCTTATGCCCCCTTAACCTCACCACACACTCCTACAACTCCCCCTGACACTCCTTCAGCTCCCAACATTGTTCCCAGAAGATCAACCAGAACCAGAAATACACCTACCTGGTTACAGGATTATATCTGCAACAAACCAAGTTCAGCCAATACATCATCTTGCCTCTATCCTATGCGGTCTTACATGTCACATACCAAACTTAGCCCTCATTACCAAGCATATCTGTCCAAGATTACTCCATCTAAAGAACCACAATCTTATAATGAAGCCATCACAGATCCCAAATGGATAGATGTCATGTCCTTGGAACTGAATGCGTTGCAAGAAAATCACACCTGGTCCATGGTTGATCTCCCTCCTGGAAAGACTCCTAGAGGTTGCAAATGGGTATCCAAGGTGAAATATAAGGCTGATGGTACTGTGGAGAAATACAAAACAAGACTAGTTGCCAAAGGATACAACCAAAAGGAGGGTCTAGACTATCAAGAAAACTTTTCTCCTGTGGTCAAGATGGTTACTGTCAGACTTGTCCTTGCCATGGCTGCTGTACATCAGTGGTGTCTCTATTAAATGGATACCTATAATGCATTTCTTCATAGTGACTTAGTAGAAGAAGTTTACATGGTACCACCTCCAGGTCTTGGCAGTCAAGGGGGGAATAGACAAGTGTGTAGACTGCACAAGTCCCTGTATGGACTTAAACAAGCTTCAAGACAACGGAACTTAAAGCTTATTGAAGTTCTAACTAGTTCAAGATTCACACAAAGTATATTTGACTACTCATTGTTTACCAGAAAGGAAGGAGATAGTATAGTGATTGTCTTAGTTTATGTTGATGACATGCTGATTACAGTGAATGATCACAAACTAATTCAAGAGCCAAGGCAGTATTACAAAAGAGGTTTAAGATCAAGGACTTAGGGGAAATGAAGTACTTTCTTGGGATTGAGATAGCAAGATCAAAACAGGGAATTCTCATGAATAAAAGGAAATATGCACTTGATTTGATACATTAACTAGGGCTGTCAGGATCCAAGCCAGTTGACACTCCAATGGAATGCAATCATAAGTTAACCACAGTAGAATATGATGAGTATGTGGGTAGTTAGGCAGCAGATACAGAGTTGGATGACCCAGGATAATACCAGAGGCTGATTGGAAAATTGCTTTACTTGACCATGACAAGACCAGACTTTACATATGCAGTGCACATACTTAGCCAATTTATGCAGAAACCCAAGAAATCTCATATGGAGGTAGCATACAGGATAGTGAGGTATATAAAGAATGAGCTAAGGCTGGGAATTTTGTTGAGCTCAAAGAGGGCAACACAGCTAACAGCATACTGTGATGCAGACTGGGCAGGATGTCCAAACTCTAGAAGATCAACCACTGGGTATGTAATAAAATTAGGAGACTCCTTAATCTTTTGGAAATCAAATAAACAAAGTACTGTTTCAAGGAGTTCAGCAGAAGCAGAATACGGAAGCATGGCAGTAGCTACCTCAGAAGTCATTTGGCTGATAGGAATCTGCAAAGAGTTGAAGATAAACATCAAAGCTCCAGTTGAGTTGTTCAGTGATAGCAAAGCAGTGATTTAGATTGCAGCAAATCCTATTTTTCATAAAGCATATTGAGATAGATTTACACTTCATCAGAGAGAAGATACAAGATGGAACAATTAGAACACTTCATATGGCATCAAGGAATCAAGAGGCAGATTTGTTCACCAAGAGTCTGAACAAGGCAGAACACACATACCTTCTATGTAAGCTAGGAGAGTTAAATTTGTTTATACTACCTAGCTTGAAGGGGGGTATTGAGAATAGTCAAAATAGTTAGCTGATGAATCAAATAATTAGTTAACATATTAAAGGCAATTAGTAGATAATTAGAAGTTAGTTAGTGTTAGTTAAAAGTTGGTTAGGGGATTAAGTAGTATGACTGTGTATATATACTCTAACACTCAAAAAAAGAAATAACAAATCTTCTCATTCTCTCTCTCACAAGTTATCTCTCAGTTTCTCTATCTCTCCCATAGTTGATTCTTCATAGTTCTGATATTTGCTTCTCTGTGTGTTTCTGTGTCTCAACAATGACAGATGTTGAGTAATTGCAACATTCGAAGGAACTTTTGAAGTCGGAAACTTCAAGTTCACAGACGAATTTCATACTAGTGATATAGAACTCGTGGCAAAGCTCGTCGTTCTAGTTCCTGCTTCAAAAAAGGTTTAAAAAAAATTCTAATTTGTTTTTATTCCTTTTGCTTTGTTGTGTTCATGAATAAACAGGGGCGGCTCAAGCGGCAATTAAAGCAGTTGTTTTAGGCCCCTTAATTTAGGGTGCCCTTTTTTACCCCCTTTTTTTGTTTAATTCAAATATGAATATTCATTGAAAGTTGAAATGAGCCCATGCGTACATGCCCTGAAAAGGCTGACAATGACTAGTCAGACCCTTATAACATTTGTCATGATTTTTTCTTGTGTTTTGAGCCTTGTGTCAATATCCTTTTTTTTCTTGGCCTAGTCTTTCTAACAATAAATAAATAAAATACAGGTCTCACTATTCAAATACTGATTTTTTTACAAAAGTTTTTTGATTAAATTTTTGGGTAGTGCCCGTTTTATTAATATGAATCGAAAAAACATCCTAATCTACTAGTCTTATACTAACTACACGAATAAGAAAATCTAACTAAAATTTTGCCCAATTAACATTGAGACCCGGTCCAAAGTTATAATGAAAATATCTAAGTATCTAGACTTTTACTTCCATTTTGTACCATTTCCACTTTTTGAATCTTCCTTTCTTCAACTTGCTATTCTTTTTTCTTGTATGTTATGCGTTTGTGGTCTATTCTTGATTCTCCTCCTTCTACTACTCCTTTGTAGCGATCTATAGCCTCGTGCTGATCTAGGAATTTGTCATCACATTTTCAATGGTAAGCTTTGGGTTCTCTATTATTACCAATTATTACCTATACATAGACTAATTTTTTAGCTTTCAAATTTTGGTTATTTTTTTGGTAGAAAGATAATTTATATAGAAAATATTATCCAAAAAAAAATAAATACAATTATAAAATTATCATTCACAATTTTGCATCTCAAAAAGCTAAAAAAATAGATTTTAAATAAAACTTATATAATTTTTTTTTCAAAAAAGGTCTCTCATTGAAGTTTCGCTTTAGGCCTTGGATAGTATTGAGTCGCCCCTGTAAATAGAATGTAGCTTTAGCACCTTTTCAGCCTGAGCGTATTATTGTTGTTTTGTTGGATTTATTCCCTGGTTCGGTTCTTGTAAGTTTACATGAAACCATTTTGAATATAAGTATAATGATTTTGAGGTAGATTGGACTAATTTGATTTTAATACGTGTAACAATATGTTCGATCCTGCATTTGATAAGCTCCCAACTTAATATTAGGTTCATTTTTGCTATTATTTGGTCTCCCTTAGAATTCAAAGCTTTAAGTCACAGTTTATTGTGCAAGTTATTAAATGTTTAAATTCTAAGAATTCATACGTCCTCATCTATGCGTTTATCCCTCCCCCCCCTTTAATTCTCTTCTGAAGCTTTTTAATCCATTTAAGGAGCCATTAACTCATCTACATGCTATTGTCACGTTTGTGTGTTGGTTTTCTACTAAACCTTTAATTTATTTGAGTTCGTTTGCATCTTCCTCTTACTGGAATGTTGTTTATCACTTATGTGAACTAGTTTTCTTGAGTGTGTGCTATTATGTTCATGGTGCATTAAAGGTTACTATGAAAGAGAAAGTATGATTGTGCTCCCTGTTTGTGTCTTTTCGTTTCAAAATTTATCTACTGTCCGGTCGATAATGTAAGTTATGCATCAGTTTCATTCTAACATGCTAGAATACTTCTACTTTGATAGTCTGACCTCTTTCCAATGTCTTAAAGGGGTCAAAATAATTTTAGTTTGATAATCCAATAGATGATTTGTTTCTGTTCTGCTGCTACATAGTGATTATAACTTGTTTTGGCCTAAATTGTGTTAAAATGATGGTTAGTTGATTGTTACTTTGATAGTCTGGCCTCTTTGCAATTGTGTATTGATACTAATGTTGATAAAATAAAGATTAAATTCATTATTAGTGATAGATGTTCACCAATGTGCATACAAAATGATGTTGGTGTCCGTGTGTATTTGGATAAACAACGAATTCATGTTGATTTCTTCATCAAGCATTCCTTGTGTATATCTTTGAAGAGCATTGATACATCTGACAATGTGGAGTGTGAATCGATTGTCTAGCAGATGGATGGTTCGATCGAAGCAACGCGTAAATAACAATTGTTCACTATTTCCAAGCTTGTAAATAGATTGTATGCAATTGATTTATAATTGGTTTTGTAAACTTGGAGTTGTTTTTTGGTTTAAAAGTAGAGTGTGTAGTTATTCTTTTATTGTATGAAATTGATATTGATTATACACTTAAAATGTTTGGTGTATAATCAGTAGGTGTATTTATTAAGTATATGCATTTGGTATATAATATGTATATAACTTGGTATAATATTTTATATATGAGAATGGTCTGTGATTAATTTGAGTATGCATACGCAACGTAATTGTATTCTCATCAAATTGTATGCAAATGATATATAAATGGTAATGTAAATTTGATGTGATTTTGGTATATAATTAGGGTGTTTGATTTTCTTAATTTTGTATTATCAACATTTATTACGTATACAATTGGATTATATATGTGAATTACATAATCTACTGTATATTGCCTATCCATACTCAAAGAGTTTTTATTTTAATTAAAAGTGATATATAATTAGAGTATGTGTGTCATCAAGTTTATAATGCTTTGTATTAGTTGTAGTTTAATGAAATTATATGCAATTGATACATAGTGGTTGTGGGTGTTGGTGTATATATTAAGAGTGTGTGGTTATTTTTGTATTGTATGGCATTGATGTAAATTGGGTATGTAATTGGTTATGAAAATGATAATTATGTGTAATTGTGGTGTATGCAAATACATATTGACTAAATATGTTTAATATGTAATTATGATGTGGTCATTTATTATGTGTATAAATTATATTTAATATTTGTTTATAAATTTAAGGTGTTGATTTAATTGTATAATTTGTGTATCCATTTGCTATATGATTGTGGTGTATGGATAATTTGTGTACAAATCTATCTTTCGGTGAATTTACACTCTCAACAACTTATTGTGTGTATATACACAATATATATTGCATTTACATAGAAAAAAACTGAAATCGTTAGTGTCAAATACATATCATTCAGAAAAATATTAGACTATTTATACAAAAGTGTATGCAACATAATTACTCCGTCATTTTGCTTGTTCACCAAGATAATTAGCAAGAAAAAAAATTAAAAAAACCTATGACAAAAGATTTGTTTGTTGTTTCAAGATTCAAAAAAAAAAAAGAATAACATGTCATTCCTTCATTTTACTTGCATCTAGTGCTTCCTTGGTTTTGAGGCAACATATTTAGAGGTGTCAGGGGCAGGTTCTCTTAATATTCGCAGTCCACCAAATTTGCTACCAACACTACCAGTCACCTTGCTCTCACTGATAGCACTATCGTTGTGCTTATATGTACCATATTGCGATAAAAGTGTTCCATATCTTCGTCGATGATAAATTGGATCAAAATCTTCATTTGAAAAATCAAATACCCCATTCCATCAAAATCTTCATCTGAAAAAAATTAAATTCTTCGATGGTAAATTGACAAAATCAAATTTTTACCAATTTTATATCGAATCAGGATAAAATCAGATTATATCAGTTTTTTATCAAATTGAGACAATATTACAGAGACAACAAATCAGACACTACTTATATCCAACTTTATATTAAAAGTTTCTTGATTAGAGTAAATTGACAATATCAAATTTATACCACGTCAGAAAAAAATATTACTTTATAACATACAGAAAACAAAGACATATCAGTTTGATAATGTGAATTAAATATTATCCTTATATTAAATATATATAAATTTAAAACTAAAATTTGTATGTAAACAATGAGAAAAAGAAATAACAAATAAAAAAATAATTTTTTTTGAATATCTTGTAACTGCCTTTGCTTTTTCGACTTTGAAGATTCGTCCTTTGATACCCGTTTCAATTTTTTTATTAGAGTTGTTCAACAAATCGGAGTTTGATTCTTCCTTTCCATTGGGGCTTTGAATTTTCGTTGCATTTTTTGCTTGCTTTTTTGTGCTCAAGCCAACTTTTTGCTTTATTTTTCGAGCCCTTGATGGTGAAATTGGGACATTGTTGTTCGGTTGCTTATTCTTCGACAGTGTTTGAGTTAAATCTGAAAACTTGGCGATTCAATTTCTACCAATTCCATCGCTAATCTTGGACTTTTTCTGTGTGTAGCTAGTGTGTTGCTCTTTTTTTGCATTGTGAAGTTGTTTATTTTTTATTTGGACGATAATCAACACGATTTTTTTTTTTAATTTAACTATGGCAGAATGGACAATGTGCTGCAAAAGGTAGAAGATGGAGAGTCAAGCTTCCATTGGAAGTCGTGCAAAGAAAGATGAGTTGATTATGATGGAGAGAGAAAATGACGTCTAATTGACATGATTAAAGGAAGATTAATATTTCATCAATAATATATCTCCTTAATGATAGAGTTGTGTTAGTAAAATCTGTTTTTGATAATTCTTAAATATATATATATATATATATCCTATTTTATGCATTTTAAATTGTGTGTGTGTGTATATATATATATATTAAGTAAACACTGATTTGTTATAACTTAAAATTTAAGTTGTAAAGGTAGTAATTATAAATTATTACATTTAAAACTTGTAATAATTATCTATAAAGTGATTCCTGAGGAAATCTTTACTTTAGAAAAATAGGGCAGGTGGAAGATTAGGCCTACCAAGCCCAATCTTTACTTTATTTTACATTTTTATGTCTATTTATACTTATTTGTGATATTTATTGTTTTTTACTGTAACATTTTTGTAGTTGTTTCAATCTAATTTAATTCCCCAAAAGGCAAACCATTTGTGTTATTTCTTTTATTTAAATTTGATTTTTACGATTCTTTGAGTCGAAAAATGCATTTCTAGGTCTTCCTAATACTTCAAATATGTTTGTGAAGATTCTTAGATTTTTCTCAAGTTTCATTTTAAACATTGATCTTGTTAGAAGTTAGTCAAATGAGTTTTAATCGCCGGTCAATCGCAAGTTAGCGGTCATTTTTGAATGATCAATTTCTTCTCAAAAGTGAAAATTGAACCATTTTTGAATGATCAATTTTAGGACTTTTTCTGTTAGAGTCTTAAAATCGTTTTAAGTTCTCTTAATTTCTTTAAAAAATTAAGTGACGACTCTGTTTTATTTTTCTTTAAAAATTAAGTTTTAAACCGATTTTATTTTTTTAAGAAATTTAAATTTTTAATTTTTTTACTCCACCTCGTTATTTTCATAGGATTTTTTGTATATATAAATATCAAATATCATGTCAAATATTGATATTTTTAAAAGTACATATCAAATATTATAATACTATCAAAATTTGGATACTCCCCCCTGAAGTTGTCTTAAAAAGTCATTTACGCACTTTAAGTATTTAAGTGACTTATTACACACCTATACTACCCTAAAGTGAATTTTTTTAACCCTTCCTACCCCAAACCCCAAGTACGTATTAGCCAAGCTCCTTTGAGCACGTCACACCTCTAATATAAGTGATTTTATATTTTTTTTAACTGAAATTATCTTTTTTAAGTCTAATAAATAAACCCACTAGGAGACCCAAATTCTTCAACCAATAATCTTATGAACCCTAGTTCTTCAACTAAAATTTGAAGATGCAAGCACCAAATTGAAGAAGAATCAAAGGTAAATTCTTATCCCTTTAACTCTTTTTCATTTTGATTTCTTTCTCTCTTTTTCATAAAAAAATTCATTTTTTTTCAAATGTTGAATTGATTGGAGAAGTACTGTGTGGTGATTAATAATATTATCGTTTTCTATGTGATGATATGCCATGGGGACTGATTGAGCTGGCAATGGTGGGTCTGTAAAATGGCATCGAAATGTGGAAGAAGCATAGTAACAGAAATAGATCCAAATGAGGAAGAAGCATGGTAATGGAAACAAAGTCAATTTTTTTGTGACTTAATCATCTCTCAATTCTGATTATTTTTTTAAAAAAATCACTTTGTAAGAAGCAAGAGTATACTACAAATGCACCAAAGTAAAGACAACAATTTCTTGAACTGAAAAAAGTCAATGGGATATTTTGTGAAAATTCAACAACTTTCACACCAAAAATGTGGTGATACTCACAGATGGACAGGAATTATTTTAGTTCCTTCACAGAGAAACCATGCAGTTTCAGTGGTGCTTGGACTCAAAAAGGCCATCGAGATCCCATGGAAACTCCTTGTTGCGAATGCACAGGTATGAGTAAGCAGGAGGCTCTTCACTGTGAGAATGATCCCTTGAGAGATTAACCACCGCAAGAATAGTGCTTGATATGATTTCAACATAAGTGATTTTCTCCCATTTAGAAGCTTCTCGGGCCACTTCTTCAACGGAAGCATGAGAAGCAAAAGTCCTTTTGGAAGTCGGCGTTACACGAGGAGAGCCGCCGCAGAGGGTGGAGCAAATGCTAGATCTGAACATTGCCGATGCCATTTAGGGATTTTTCTTGTTCTTTGTGATGAATGGGGCGAGTGTGTCTCACTCTCCACAAAGTATCTGGGTTTGGTGTAGGAAGAGTTAAAAAATTCACTTTGGCTTAATGCAGGTATGTAATAGGTCACTTAAATAGTTAAAATGTGTAAATGACTTTTCGGGACAACTTCAAGGGAGAATTTATGCCTTTTCCCGATAAAATATATATCATGCCCGGGAGGGCCCTAGACGTGGCCGATACTCAAAGACTATTGCTAGTCCCCGAACGAACCAATTGGTCTCATTGTCACATCTTACTCAACATCGAAAAAATACTCAATGAAAACATTTAAAAAAAAACCTAGAGATATCATAAATACTTTTCAAAATAAGTCAAGTCTAAAAGTAAAGTACTCAATGATTCTCCACTCTAGGTCTATGAAGCCTCTATTCTAATCGTTTAGAAGGTATCATGACAGACCATGACTACCCAACTTAACAAATAAATAACTGAATAAAATAAGAACAGGCTCCTCCGGAAAGTAAGGAGGGCTCACCAACCTCTAGATATCGAAACTCTGAACCTCAACGGTGCGTCTGCTGAAGTCCTCTATCTCTCGTATCTACATTATGAAATGATGCAGTGCCAAGGGGCATTAGTATGTGAAATATACTGGTATGTAAACAGGCTAAAAGTAAATAAACAAGGCTCAAACCAATTCACAGACTCGACTCAAGGCTCAACTCTTCATCTCATAACTTAACTTAAGAAATCATACAAGTTTTTAAGTTTGAATTCATGCTTTAGAAATAGACTCATTGTTTAATACAACTTGGTTTTGAGAATCAGGATATGCTTAACTCAAGTGTTTGCTTGGGAATTTCTCTAACCGGCATACTCTCAACCCCACTATTATTTCATGGTGATGTACAATGAATGTGGCATCATTACCTCGTCCTTCCTTAACTTTCCACAGAAAAGGACGTGTTAGCTCTATCTCATGGATCCATAATAAATATCCACTTGCGGGACAAGAGTCACTGGAACGAGGCGCGTAACTATCCTACGCTAGCAACGTAGTTCTGCGAGATAGAGTAAATATATACTCAGTCCCCACTCGGTGCTCAATACTCCTCCCAAAACTAAAATATAAAGAATTAAACTTGACTCAAACTCAATATGGTCGTTTGGACTTATCAATTTACTCATCATGTAGTGCAAGTAAGGTATCATGTGTAACCATATAAGTGACAATGCGATATACATCTCGTGATCAATCATGCTCAAATTCCTCAACTCATGTACTCAACCTCAACGTCAATCTCATTATTAAACGTCGAATCTCATAAATTGTGCAATTTAAAACTCAAGTAGACAGGTATAAAATATATGTGTAAATTTCATGCCAATACTCATGTAATATAGCAGTTTACCCATGTAATAAAGTATGACCTCATGATAAATATAAAAATATAGTATCAAAATAGAAGGAATTTCTTAGAAACCTCAACTCTTTTCAAATCTTGGCTCAATGAAGATGAAGGGGCGCTGAAGGAAAGATTTCACACTTTACTAAGTCTTACATACCTGGTATGGAGTTTGACAGTCAATTTCTCAAGAAATTAGCCTCAATCCTTTGAACCCTAGTTCTTTCTCCTCTTCTTCACTCAAAGTCTCTTCTTAGTTTTGCAAGGGACTTTAGAATAGGTTCTGAAACTCTTTTAGGCTAAAAACGACTTGTATTAGTCGTGGATTAAGTCTAGAAGGTGTGGGACAAAGTCTGGAATACCCCTCAAAGGATTTAAGATTTTGAACTTTGGTGGAAGAGGTCAGCGAAGCGGACCTGTCGTGTACCTGCATATTTTCGAAATTCAATCCCCATCAAAAAAATTGAAAAATAGTATAAGTGTGGGTCCGTGACCAAGGCGCGTCGCGGCCCTAGTACGTACCCTTACTGTCTCGGATTTCAGATCAAAAAATTAATTTTCGATCCAGTTGCGCAAAATTTGGGTTGAGACCACTTCCCCACCCAATTTTTCATGCTAATTGTAAATCCGGTCTCGAATTTTCCATACGAGCTTGAAAAGACACATTATGTGCACGATTTCATTCTAGGGGTATTTTGATAATCTCGCCGGGCATTACAATATATGCATGTTTCTGAGTTAAGACACAATATATCTACTTTTTATCAATATATTTGACCAAGTGTTCATGCATCTCACAAAATATATAGATATATATGAGTAAGAGTTCTTATATATCATACATGCTGCTAGCATGTATTTGATACATTATTTACAACAACAACATTACCCCAATGCCTCAAAGGCTCCCGCCCATTGCGGGGTAACGGGGTCGGACGTACGCAGCCTGACCCCTATGTTTAAAAACATAGCGCGACTGTTTCCCGATGACCCATGATGAACGTCGAAAGTTGCATTGACTAACTGCTACTTTACAATTGAAAGAAGCGCAGACAGTTTAAATAGCCATTTTGCTTTATTCCATCATACCCCAAGCCAAAAAATAGTGAATCTTTGGCTCCATTCGAATAGTAATGGAAAATTTGATACATTATTTAATTTTTATTAATTTATCTACTTATGTGTACATTATGCATCTGAGTAACATTTCATGAATTTGATGACGTTTATGAGTTAAGAAATTTAAATTTTGTTAAATAGTATAAAAAAGGAGTTTGATTGTTTTGATTTTTTTAGGATTTATGATATGTCATATTCTTTAAAATTGTTACAAATGTGATCCTTAATTGATGACTTTCAATGATTGATTTAAATCTATGATACATGTCTCCCATTCAAATAAAAACTTGAAAAAAAAATAGAGCAAAAGGAAATGAATAAAAAGCCAAATCCCAAATATTGCAATTGCAAATTACTCTCATGTAATATCAGAAGGGTTTTTTTATCCAATAATTAAAAAAAAATCGAGATGCTTTTCTGGTCTAACTCCTGGCTAGCAATAAACTTTTGCATCCATTTCTTTTGAAAAGAAATTAATAATTTAAGAAAAAAGAGATATATAAAGGATAAATAAATTAAATCAAAATGGGGAAGCATCTCTATTCTCTAGAAAATCAAATTTTGTAATAGTGGATTTAATGCAGACGATAAGCAGATAAAGCACAATACAACCAAATAAATATGTGTTGTGATTTAGTTTCTAAATAGATATGTTTTTTTTCTATACACATCCTCTTAAAAAAAATTAACTAGAAAAAAAATTGATTAAACAATTCTATTTACTTTCTCTTGTCCATATTAAGTGACTTGTTTGCATACGATACCTTTAAGAAAAATCAGAAACTAATTTCACTATTATCATTTTGATTATTCCCAAAATCCTAAAAGATAATTTAAAACCTCATTAAGTTAATATAATGTGTGTATAAGGTATAAGGGTCTCTCTCTCAAGACTTTCCGTACTGTAAAATTAAGTGGAATACTTGATAACAAATTACATGCATTTATTTGATCACTTTCCAATCCTGCTCAATTATTATAGCAAAAAGAGGATCCTGTTAATAAAAAAGAAGAAGTGGGCACCATATACATGCATGAAAGTTGGGACCATGATAAGAAAAGCTAGAATTGCATTTGATCACTAGATTTTTTTGTTTATTGTGATGCATGTGGCACACTAACTTCTCTATATGGATTGTGCAAGTAAACTATTAAGCTTATATGCTATAAGGTTACTTAAATAATATAATGAATGCACTGTTTGGATATGATATGAAATTATGATTTAAAATTAGTATTATGAAATTAGATTGATCTGAAGTTGGCATTTGTTTGGATATGCCATTTTGAATTCTTAAATTATATTTTTCTCATAACACGAAAACCTTACAAGTTATGTAAACTATCAAATTTTTCTCAATTCTTATAGAATTTATTCAAATTAAATGAAAAAGCTTGGACGGTCACTCAACTTTGAGTAGGCGACCATGATGGTCACTCAACTTTATTATGTCTTCCAAAAGTCACATGGTTGCCAAGTTAACTTTCACGGTCATTATTCTCAAAAATATAATTTCTGGCACCTATTTAATAAAGTGACCGTTGTAAAATTTAAAAAATAAATATTTTAGTAATTGAAAATCATATTTAATTATTGGATTCTCAATCAAATTATTTCTTTCTTGTTCTTTAATCTGTTTTCGTTTTCTTGCTATTCTGCATTAATCAAATTTAATAGAATATTAACCTGAATATGAATATTTTAAATATGATATGTAATATACTCAAATAATAGTCGGATTCTATAATCCCAATCATCATAATATAACTAACACTAAGCCATGCCAATATTTAATACTCCCTCTATCACATTTTATGTGACATCCTTGATCCGTATTTAACTTTAAAATCTTCTTTTTACTCTTAATAAAATGATTTTCAATTACACAAATATCTAAGAATGAATTTAGACCACAAGTTTTAAAAATTTTCTTTTTTTTTATACATCATGCCAAGTCAAAGAATATCACATAAAATGAGATTGAGAGAATAGTAATCTTAAGCTCATTAGGCTTTACTATCAAAAACCTGCATAATTGTAAGTAACCACTCACTAGACGTGACTGCTATGGAATTCAAATTGCTGACACTAAAAAGGAAATGGAAGCCTTTGTTTGTTGTGTTGCTGAGTTCAAATTATATTGCTGACACACAGAGGAGGGTGAGTGGCCAGTTGTGCACTCAACCAAAAGACAGAAAAAAAAGGTATTGAAAAGCAAAATAATAGTGTGACTTCCCAAAAAGGAACTGTTTAAAGGTGAGAATGAGATGCCTTGTTCTTTTCCTTTTACAGAGGCATTGGGAAAGGTATTATAATTCAAAAAGGAAAAAGTGAATAATGTTATTCCTTTCGTTTTATATTAGGTGAGTTATTGAAAAATTTTTGATATTTCAAAAGAAGTGAATTGTTCACTTTTCAAGGGATATATTGAATTCTTTTTTCAATTTTACTCTTCATTAATTAAGTTTCTAAGATTGAGTTTCGTATGAGAAATAAATGATGCATTAAATGAGTGTATGAAATTTGAAAAAGGTAAAAAAGGAAAAACATGATTCAATTTTGTCTCTGTTTCTGTTTCTCAATATGTGTGAAATGACTCAACAATTCACTTAATATGAAATAAAAGGGAGGGAGTAGTAATCAACCTCAGTGCGACTACTTTATCACCTTTCCCATTTCTACAAGTTAAAAACTACAAAAAAAATATTAGTCTCCTAAAGTATATACAGATATTACTTCTGTTTAGGTAGGGGCGGAGCAAACATACAATGAGGGTTCATACGAACCTCATTCGATAAAAAATTATGTTATTTATATAAGGTTAAAATACTTTTTTATGTATATATAATGGATATCGAACCCCCTTTGATTTGTTCGTATATTTACTTTTTCAAATTTTGAACCCCCATGATTCAGTTCTGTTTAGTGAAAATAGAAGCATAGTTTGTGAAAGATTTCCAATTCAAATAACACATAAAAATATAATTGAAAAAATAATACAAAAATAGGACCAGTACCTCTCCATAATACAACCAAAAATCACACTTCACCTCAAATATTGTAAAGGTTAAAGCCCTCTAACAGGAAAAGTTGGTAGCCTGAATATATAGTTCTAATTTTCATCGCCGCTGAATTAAAGACACGAGATGGTTATTTTGATGATAATTTATTAAGGTTGTACAATCCCCTATATATATATATATATAAACTTATATTATCTTAAACATTATTCACTATTCAATAGCTAATTATTCAATCTCTCATCCTGATAATGAATTCAAATTCATGTTTAACTTTATATCCACAATTACACTTAGACACCTTTATGGTAAATGTAATGGTCGACATGTACGTGTATAAAAACTAAATTATTAATTTATAACTGTCTTTCCTTCCTATTCGATTTTTTTCCAAATTAATTACTTTTCTAGACATGTATTGTATTGCTGAACCACTCGTGACTATGCAGTGACATGTTAAAATAGCAACATCGATTGAAACTTCAAAAAAAAAAAAGTCAAAGGTCAAATATTATTTCATTGAAAAGTTAATGTAATATAACTTTTCGAAATCTCATATAATAAAGAAATAAAGATTTATACTTTCATTAACTCATGTGGCATAAAATACATACTATGGGATTCTCATCTTAAATATATTGATGTCTCATTCTCGTATTCATTCAACATCATACAAATCTTGATCTAGACATCTCTAAATACCTAATCAAAGTTTCTCTCTTTATTAATCCTTAGACCCATCTGACTTACTCAATAAGTCATATCATGATGGTGAAACTCATCTCTACACGTTCCTTGATGCATGTAAGAGATGATTGTTTGAGTGAGAGAGCCAATCTCATGAATTATTCCACATTCTTTGTCAATAACATATATCATCACATGCGAACGAGATGTGAACATAAATATAAGAGTCAAATATTGATGGGAATGTTATAACGATCGTGCCATTTTATAATACTAAAAGATTATCATTTCCTACGCAAATTCAAAATCATAACATGTTTCTCAAACACATCTATTATCGTCTTTGTAAAATGATCAACTATTATGACAAATGATAAAATCGTTTTAAGAATAAAAAAGTAACATTTTTAATGCTATTAGTTTTGTGATTTAGTTGATGTAAACCTCCTCCTCTAATTCATTTAACCTAATATGCTGTAAATATTCAAGAGAAGCTGAGAAAATGACTAAGAAAAATCACTAGAAGAAACCATAAAGGGCCACTTATGGCTCATAGAGTGACATACGATCTGTAGATGAGGCCTCGTAGTTGACCCTACAACTCAATGAAATTTTTCTAAATTTGAGGCCCATGTACGAGTCCTTCTACGGGCCATACATTAAACCATAAATCGTAGAATGGTCTCGTGGTTGGATGACTTGAAAAATCTAGTCTTTCAGGATTTTAATTTGAACCACAATTAACAGGACGGTCTGTGCTTCAACCTACAGCCCGTATAATTAGTGTCGTGGCTTGATACTTTGAAAATTTTGCTTTTCTGGATCTTGATCTACGATTAACATGGCGATCATGGCCAGTTTTACGACTCGTAGAAAGGAGTTACGTAGATCCCCGATCTAATTTCCAATAATCCAACTTTTGGACACCTTTATCTATGAGAAGCCACTTACGACTAGGGCTGTCAAAATGGCCAGTCCAACCTAACTCAATCTAACCCTAACGGGCTAGAGAGTCAAATGGGCTAGGATAGGCTGACCCTTTTAACGGAAGGGCTTAAAAAATAGCAACCCAACCCCAACCCTACACGGGTCACGGATTGGGACGAACCGACCCTTCAACTATAATATGGACAATATTAACCTCTTAGAAAAACTATGAAACATCGATTATTTTTTGTCACAAACAAGATAAATAAATAACAAAAGGAGAAACAACAAATTAGACATAAAACACAATAGTAAAAGATTATAATTAGTTGGTTTAAAAGTTTTCAACAACGCAACTACACAAGTCAGTCCAAAAACTTAATAAAATGGTAATAATAGGCTAATATTAGAAATCTAATGGGATAATAAATTGTAAAAGATGTCCATAATCTTAATAATAGCATACTACTTAAAAATATCTAAATATATAATAGACATTTTTAAAATTTACGGGCCATGGGCCGACCTCTGAGGTCCGAGGGTTGAGCCTATGAGGCAGACAGGCCAAATTAGGACAAGCTAAAAAGCCTCCTTTATAAATGGGCTAAAAATGTTTAGCCCAGCCTCATTTGATTCAAGGGTTGGGTTGGGCCGGCCTCATGAGCCAAGCCCATTTTGACAGCTCTACTTACGACCTGTAAGTAGAACTACCAGCCTAGACGGAGTTTCGTGGTTCCATTTGATAATTTTGAGGAAGGATAATTTCATCTATTAAAACTTACAATGTTTTGGACTTATATTGGACCTCTTATCAATACCCTAAGGGTATTATTTTTCATTGAACACCTAGAAATCTTGAGAGCATTGAGGAGAGAAGAAGGCAAGGGTTCTAAGGTACAAGTAGAGATTGTACAAGAGTTAATCATTCTTCAAATTCCAGGTATGTAAGTCTACTTAAAACATTGGATTGAGTTCGTACAGTGACCTTCTATAAACTTGATCGAATTGAGTCCCAAAGATTGAGTAATGAATTCATATAATTTTAACCTTCGAGTTATTCTCATGTATTGTTAAGTTATCATGCATAATTATGAATAAATTGATGAGTTACATGCTGATTTCACGAGACTAGAACACTTAATTATATTTGACATTATGAGTCCAAGATTATATCTTTCTACGAGGTGTTGTGCATTGAATCAAATTGTGATCATGATTTGATTTATCTGGTTGAGTAACTTGAGCATGATTGAGCATGAGAAGTATATTACTTGTTCGTGCATGTATACGTAATGGACATCTTACATTTTTTATATGATAAGCATGATTTAGAGAAGTCTAATGATCATTTGAGTTGAGTTAGAGTTTTGATTTCATGTATGATTGTTGATCCTGATTTTGTTGAATTGTTGAATGATAAAGTTGAATATGGTTGAAGAATATAAAGAGATGAGATTGAGTTGATTGATATGAACATATTTTAGTGTTAAGAGGAATATTGTGAAAGTGCAAGAGGTAGGGAAGGGGTGAATTGAAATTTCTTCATTTTTCTTTAACTTAAGTCTGAGCTTCAGATAGTCAACTAATGAATCAGATAGCCGACTAAAGTAGTTAAGTAAATAAGCAAGAAATTAACATGTGTAAAAAGAAACTTGAACACCAGAGTTTTTGTATTGATTTGGGTTCAAAGTGAATCCTAGGTCCAGTCCCCTTCGATTGCGAGGGATATCTCTTCAAGTCTTTAATGGAGTAATGGTTACAGGAATTTGAAACGAAAGCTCTGACTTTTTTCTCTTTTTTTTGTTTTTCTTTTTCTATTGATATATACCTCTCCTTTCAATTTTTCTTCTTTTCTCTCTCCTTTTCTTTTACAGTAACAAAAGCTAAAGATTACAATGATTTTCTAAAGATAAAAAATATTGAAGAAGGGCTTGAATTGCAGTAGACTTGTATACTCCATGAGATATCCGAATGCCTCCATATATATAAAAGAGATAACATCCCAAAGGTTTTGTCCTTGGATTGAGCAGTGATGAGTCCTCTTTCCAAGAATAAAGATAAGGTTTTAAGGAAGGACAATCTTTCTCTCAATCTTCTTGATTCTTCTCAATGTTCAAATTCTTCTTGATTAACAGTCATGCTGATTCTTCTCAACGTATAGATCTTCTTTGATTTTCTTTGATTGCGATTTCTCTTATGATCTTGATTGATTGGAACGATTCTTGATTGATTTTATGGTTTTGTGCAGATCTTTCTTGAACTTATTCTTTATATTTATGCTTGATTTCCTTCATCAAATTTGATTTTTCACAAAGAGCTCCTTTGATTGATTCAACTTTGACTTATCTCTTTTGCTTGATTTGTTTTTCATTTCATCAGGATTGTGTCTTTTTGTGTTTCCTGAAATTGATCATTATTCAAAATAGATTAGCACCAATAATCGCCCTTTTTTATGACGATAAAAATTTATTATGTAGTCAACTTCCCTGAAGGTAGTCGACTGCTTAGAGCACTAATTCGAAACACTCCCTTTAAATAGTAGCCTGGTAGTCTGCTAGTTATTTTTCATTCTCCTCCTGAGTTGATATCAGCTAGTTGACTACACCAAGAAGGCCCAAACACAAATGGAACAAAGTATAGACAAGAAATAAAACAAAGTAAGATATAATAATAATAATAATAATAATAATAATAATAATAATAATAATAATAATAATAATAATAATAATAATAAATAATAATTACTTCTCTTCCCCTTTGGCATCAACAAAAAAGAACCATAATAAGCAAAAACAGAAGTCTAAAGCAGATGGCCATAGTTTGGGCAAGCCGGCCCTTAGCAAACGTTTAAAACAAAATAAAAGCCAGATTATCTAAGAGGCCTGAGAAAGTATGTCAGCGTGTTCACAATAGAAGTTTTCAGATTTTCAAATAGGGCATTAGAGAGGTTGATAGTTCATCTAAACTGGTTTGAACCTTCTAAGCAAATTTTGTAGCATCCTTGACAACTTGCTCCAACTTTAGTCGAATCTTTGCAACATCAGTATCAGGTTTTTTTGGAGGAAGCCCTAATTTTCTCAACAGATTCAACAACAGAGTCAAACATACAGTGACTGGAGAGAAAGAGATCCGGAAGGGCTTCAAACTTTTCATCCGTCCCAAAAACTTTAGCTAGAAGTTCCTCAACAGGCTTGGAGTCCAATGAACTGGGAGGAATAGAAGTTGGTGGAGAAGCATCTGAATGGGATACAGGGGAAAGCAGTGTCAGATTTTAGGACCCATGAGTCGTTGAAGAGTACATAGCCCATATTGCCAAAAGCCATAAAGTTGGAGCATTGCTTTACTGTAATAGATAGGATATCAGCAAGGCAAACAGAATTGGCCTCCAAAATTTGAGATATGATCATCGCATAGGAAAGACTAGGAGGAATAAAGGTGGAGTTAATCATATAGTTGAGAATAAAGGAGGAAAGATTGAATCTTTTCTTAGAGAGGAGACAATACGTGCAGAAGGTGTCTCGAATCGATAGAGATAAGAAGGAACCCACTCTTAGAAGAAGAGTAGTTGCAATAATGTGCGCTATAACACTAGCTTCGAAGGAGACATCTTTGGGGCCAAGATTAGAGGGACAAAGACTTAGAGGAAAGGGCCCTTTTAGCTTTTTTAAAAGTCACTTCAAACTCTGGGGGCCATGAATTTTTGATAGGGTTAGAAAAACCAGAGAAATGGATTTCAAGAATTTATTTCAAAATATCACAGTCCAGAAAAATTTGCTTACCAAGAACTAGGGTTTCCACTTCACCAGGCTTTGAAGAGCGGAGATTTGCATAGAATAATCTAATCAAGGGCTTATACACAATTTTCGAAGAAGAGGAGAAAATCTTAGTCCATCCTTGAAATTCGAAGAATTTTTTAATGGGACAGTGAAGAGTCACGAGAAGATCCAGATCAACAATGTGTCCATGGACAATGATTTTGTATTTCAAGGATTGGAAGAGAGTTTTGTTTGAGGAATGCCAAAAGTTAGTTTTCACATTGATAGAATTTTCAAAATCAACCTTACACTTCTTTTCTGATCACTAGAGAGATGAGCAGGGGTAGAGCGTTCAAGAGTAAAAACAGGAGGAAAGTTAGATGAAGAAGGAGACGAAGGGGTGGAAGAGTTTTCAGAGTTGATGGGAACAGGGGAATGAGCAATACCCTTTCCTTTGTTCCTTGAACTCTTACGAGGAGGCATGGTGAAGTACAATAAAAAGTGGAGAAAGAGTGACGAGAAGAGGAAGAAAAAGGATACTAAAAAGAAGAGAAAGTGAAAGGAAGTTGAAAAGAAAAGGGTGGCAGATGAAAATGATGGGATGTGAAAGAAAAAGGTGGCTGAAACACGGGAAAAGATATGGAAGAACTTAAACACCAGCCATCACAATTAATCCACAGTAATTAAAGAAGAATCAGAATATTGCATGAAAAAAGAAACAGAATCAATTGAGCAATAAATACATCTAATAATTACTAATTAAGTGTTGAAATAAATCGCATACCATCAATAATATAAAAATTTTCCAAAAAAAAGTTATACAGATTTGAAAATAATATTTAAAAATTTTCTATGATTACAAAATCTGTCTTCAAGAAGTGATTTTATAAAAATGTTTGCCAATTGATTTTAAATGTTGACAAAATAATTTCAATATCTCCATTTAAAACATGATCTCTAATAAATTGATGCTTAATATTAATGTGTTTAGCCCGACATTGATGAACAGGGGTTTTGGTTAAACAAATAGCATTTGAATTATCACACAACAATCTAGCAAAACTTAGTATTAATATCAAAATCAGTTAATTGGTAATTATCCACAAAATCTGAGCACAACATAAGCCAATGGCTACATATTCGGCTTCAATGGTTGAAATTTAAATACCACTTTATTTTTTGCTGTTCCAAGAGACCAAACAATTCCAAAGAAATTGGCAGGAGCCACTAGTGCTTTTTTGGTCCACTTTATCACCTACATAATCAGCATCAGAAAATCCACGAAGATCAAGTGCAGGGGATCTTTCATACCATAGTCCAAATGAAGTAGTTCCGACTATGTAACAATTATTCTTTCGACAGTAGTTAAATGAGAATCTTTAGGAGAAGATTTGAATCTAGCACACTTGCACACACTAAACATGATGTTAGGGCAACTAGCATTGAGATACAGTAGAGATCCAAACATACCTCTATATTTTGATTCATCAACATTCTTACCATTTGCATCAAGGTCCAGGTTCCAGGAGGGACTCATGGGAGTGCTAATGGATTTAGCATTTTCTACACCAATTTTTTTCATAAGTTCCATACTCGCTTTGGCAGATGAATATCCCTTGACTAGTTTAAAATATTTGAAGGCCCAAGAAGAATGTTAACTCACCCATCATACTCATTTCGAATTCATTTTGCATAAGGTTGGCAAAGTCCATGCACAAATCAAGGTTAGTACTTCCAAAAATAATATCATTAACATAAATTTGAATAATAATATTGTCTGAAGAATATTTCTTCATATATAAAGTAGTGTAAATTCTTCCTCGTGAAAAGCCACGGGATAAGAGAAATTTTCTTAGGCGCTCATACGAAGCTCTAGGAGCCTGCTTGAGTCCAAAGAGAGTTTTTGATAGTTTAAACATGTGGTAAGGAAAATCTGAATTTACAAAACCTGGAGGTTATTTTACAAAAACTTCTTCTTCAATAAAATCATTTAAAGAGGCGCTTCAGACATCCATTTGAAAAAGTTTAAAACCTTTATAAGCAACATAAGTAAGAAGAATTCGAATAGACCCTAACATTGCTACAGGGGAGAAAGTTTCATCATAGTCGACAACTTTCTATTGAGAGTAACCTTGAGCTACAAGTCTTGTTTTATTTCCAGTTACTTCTCTAGCCTTGTTTAGCTTGTTTCTAACTACCCATTTTGTTTCAATGACAGTAACATTATCAGGCTTGGGGATTAGGTCCAAACTTAATTCTTTTCAAATTGATCCAGCTCTTCCTTCATTGCATTTATCCAATTGTTGTCTTTTAAAGCTTCTTCTACCTTTTTAGGCTTAAATTGGGATATAAGAGCGATGTTAGCGCTTCTTTTTCTAGATACCCTTGTTCTCATTCTATCACTGATGTCACCAATAATAAGCTTTTTTGGATAGTCAGATTCACTTCTCCATTCATTTAGAGCATTTTCAACTGTTGGTTGACTTTCTTCGACAGCAGTTGACTGATCTTTGTCTCCAACTACTGTGGAAGCTGTTTTATCATTTTTAGTGGCATCTTCATCATCAGAATTGCATCTTTTCTCAAAGTTAGGGTTAGATTCAGCAAAAATAATATGTATAGATTCTTCTACAGTGAAAGTACGCTTATTAAAAATTTAATATGCTCTACTAGTGGTAGAATAACCCAGAAGGATACCTTTATCTTTGTGACAGTTGAATTTACCTAGTTTATCCTTACCGTTGTTATGAAAAAAAACATTTATAGCTAAAAGGATGAAAGTAACTGATGTTTGGTTTCTTTTTATTCCAAACTTCATATAGGGTCTTCTTGAGAATTGACCTGATTAGACATCGGTTAAGAATATGACAAGCAATACTTATCGTTTCTGCCTAGAAATGGTGAGGAAGAGAGTGTTCACAAATCATGCTTCTGCCCATATCTTGAAGTGTTTTGTTCTTCCTCTCAACTACTCCATTTTATTGAGTAGAGTGAGGGGCAAAAAAGTTGTGTAAGTACCTTTCTTCATTGCTGAAGTTTTCACAGGCTCTACTTTCAAATTTTCCTCCATGATCACTTCTGATAAAAGTAATGTAATAGCCTTTTTCTTTTTGTTCTTTCTTACAAAAGAACTCAAATTTTTTTAAAGTATCATCTTTATTAGCTAAAAACAAACTCAAGTGAAATTGGAGTAGTTATCAACAATAATAAAGGCATACCTCTTACCACCAATACTTGCAGTTCTAGTTAGACCATAAAGATCCATGTGAAGAAGTTAAAGAGGTTTTGTAGTAGAGACAGTGTCTTTAGATTAAAAAGAGTTCCTTGTTTGCTTACCTATTTGACAAGCATCACAGATGTGATCCTTTGTGTAGTCCAACTTTGGAAGTCCAATTACTAGTTCCGATCTTGCAAGATTTTCAATTAATCTCATACTTGCATGACCTAATTTTTTATGCCACATCCAAGGATCTTCAGAGATGCATGCCAGACAAATATGGTTAATTCATCCTTTGACTGAGTCCAAAATGTACACATCTTTGTTCCTGCTTCTTGGAAGAATTGTCTTTCCTGGTACATCCTCAATGATGCACCTAATTTTCTTAAATCTTACTTCCAGATTGGCATCATATAGTTGGCTGATACTTAAAAGATTGTACCCTAATTCCTTTACAAGATACACATTAGAAATTTCACAAGTTTCATTAAAAGAGATAGTTCCAATACCAATGACAGTCCCAGCAGAATTATCATCAAATCGAATTTTTCCACCATTAAATCAGCAATGGATTTGAAAAAATATTTTTTGTATGTCACATAATTTGAACATCCATTGTCAAGATACTATTTGCCTTTTATTTTCATTCAGAGTTCATGCAAAATATGATTACTTGTTTTTAGGTACCCAATGTGGTTTAGGTCCTTTTTGGTTAGGGTTGTTTTTAACTCTCCAAACCATGTTGGTTGGTTTAGAGAGACGAAATCTGCATCTGGAATAGGAATGATCGGATTTACCACAATAATAACATGAGCTTTTACTAGTTTCATCAGATCCAAGCAGACTATAGTATTCACTTTGAGAATAAGTCCACTGGTCTGAGCCAGTTGACTTGATTCACTTATTAGGACTAGAAAACTTTTGAGCATTTTTTAAGAGATTTTTTGATTCAAAAATTTCTTCATAAAAAACAACTCTTTCAGCAGAACAAACTTTGGTTGAATTTTCATAGCTCTTTCTCACCTTAAATTGTTCTAAGATTTTCAAAAGATCTTTTAAAATCTGTGATGGTCTGATCCAGTAAAGTTCTTAAATCATTGCAATTTCTTAAAAAATCTAGTTTTACTTGGCTGGATTCTCCAATGGCCATGAAACACACATTTCCAGAGTTATCTTGATCATATTCTGATGCGTCTTCATCACTCCAACTGCTAAGGGCTTTGTTTCTTCCATATCCTTGAGGATATCTTTTCTTAGCTTCTGGACACTCACTTGCAATGTGTCCAAATTTGCTATAATCATAGCATCTGCCATTATTTTGATTCTAGTTAGTAATTTGTTTGTTTCTAGAATTGCTTGGCTTACCTCTTCTTTGATTTCTATTGTGCCAGAATATTTTCATGACATATCTTATGATCAGTGTGATTTCATTCTCATTGAATTTATCTTCATCTGCTTGATTATCATCAGTTGCTTTGAAAGCAACATATTTCTTCATCTCATCTTCTTTGCCTTTTTTGTTTAGATGAGTCTTCTCAGAGACAATAAGATCTCTTCGAACCTCATCATATGTTAGGTTCTTTAGAATCATGCTTTCAAGTGCAACAACTTTGGCATGCCATTGAGGAGGTAGACTTCTTAGAACTTTCCTTATATGCTATATGGGAGCATATTCCTTTCTTGAAGTATTGAGTTCTCCAATGATCTTGCTCAGTCGTGCAAACATACTATCAACAGATTCTCCTTCTTTCATTTGGAATAATTCATATTCATTGACAAGGAGACTGATAATTGTTTCTTTTACTTTGTCAGTTTCTTCATAAGTGACTTTCAATTTGTTCTATATTTCTTTAGCAGTTTCGCAGCTGCAGATTTTCTCATATTCTTCACCATTGATTGCATTGTACATAATATTCTTAGCCTTTGAATTTATCTGAATGATCTTTATCTGTTCATCAGTGTAATTTTCTAGACTAAGGAAGACAGCAGTTTGACTTCCTTTAGAGGTTGATGAATTTCCATTTGCAGGTTCAGTAGCAGGGATAGGAATATCACTAAGTTTGATGGTCCTCCAAACCTTAATATCATAAAACTTGATGAAGGTCTTCATCCTGATTTTTCAATGTGAGAAATGCTTTTCATTGAAATAGGGAGGTTTGGTTTGACAAGTTCCCTTTTGAAATAGTGCTCCAATCGTTTGATTTTGATTTTTTATGATCTTTTTCTCACCTGTGGTTAGACAGAAGAATTAGTGAGACCAAACTTTGATACCAATTGGAAGTGCAAGGGAGGGGGGGGGAGGGGGAGGTGCATTGAAATTTCTTCACTTTTCTTTTAACTTAAGTTTGAGCTTCGGATAATCAACTAATGAATTAGTAAATAAGCAAGGAATTAACATGCATAAAAGAAACTTTGACACCAGATGTTTTTATACTGGTTCATTCAAAGTGAATCCTAGGTCCAGTCCCCTTGAGTTGCAAAAGATATCTCTTCCAGCCTTTAATGGAATAATGGTTACAGGAATTTGAAACAAAAACTTTAATTTTTTCTCTCTTTTGTTGTTGTTTTTCTTTTTTGTTAATACAAACCTCTCTTTTCAATTTTTCTTCTTTTCTCTCCTTTTTTCTTCCACAGTAACAAAAACTAAAGATTACAATGATTTTCTAAAGATGAAGAGTATTAAACAAGGGGTTGAATTGGAATAGGCTTGTATACTCCATGAGATATCCAGATGTCTCCTTATATACAGAAGAGATGGCATCCCAAGAGTTTTGATCCTTAAATTGAGCCAATGATGAGTCCTCTCTCCAAGAATAAGGATAAGGCTTTAACAAAAGATAATCGATCTTTCTTGATTTTCTGTGATTGTGATTTCTCTTCTGATCCTGATTGATTGGAACGATCCTTGATTGATTTTATAGTTTTGTGCAGATCTTTCTTGAACTTATTCTTTATATTTATGCTTGATTTTCTTCATCAGAATTTGATTTTCCATAAAGAGCTTCTTTGGTTGATTTCCAACTTTAACCTATCCTTTTTGCTTGATTTGCTTTCCATTTTGTCAAGATTTTTTTTTGTTTCCTGAAATTGGTCATCATTCAAATAGATTAGCGCTAGCATATTAAACATCGATATGAGAGTGAGTTAATAACTACTCTAACCCATAAATTATATGCCAGCGTAGAATAGTTGCACGTTAATTTGGGCAACTCATGTTCCAAAAAGATTGACATGTATTTTGGATTTAAGAGATAGTTAATCATCCTTTACCTTGGCAAGTTTAGGAAGGGCATGGCTGTCAAGCCCGAGATTACACTCTGGACGTGGCTGGCACTCGAAAATTATTTTTGATCCCAAGCGAACCACTTGGCCTGACAAAGTTACTCAGCGGAAGATATTAACACCATATTGAACTAGAATGGGCTCAAAGTTCACGAACTTAAAGATACAACAGTAATATATACAACTTAACTCAAAATCTTTCAAATAATTTCAAAGAAATAACTTGAACAATATCTTTCTCGCCTATGAAACCTCTAAAGTACTCGGAACAAGGCACCAGAGTAGGCTCATAGGTACCTCAACTAAAATAAATACAAAGAAATAAAGATTCTCGAGCTCCTCTGATGCAAAGAGGCCTCGCCGAATGCTGATGGAGGCTGTCTTGCTGAACATCTACTAACATGGATATCAGAATCAACATTATAAAATGATGCAACACCAAATGCATCAGTATGTATGGTATGTAAGATGGCCAAAAAGTAGTAAAGTTAAGATACTCACTTTAAAATTGATCTTTGAGATAGCTTGATAGACAAAAGCATGTCATGTAAGTAAAAGATAGAATTTTAATTTCATTTCAAGGTGTAACTTAATATAAAATAAATGCTTACTTTAATGCATTCATGAGCATAATTTAATATATAAAAACATAATACTCAAATACTTAGCTCTACAAATAGCTCAACTCAATTTATTATGCACATAATAGATAGAAATACTTGAATAAAAATATGATAAATCTCAATGTGTAAAATAATAAAATTTACTTCTTGGGGAGTTTCTCTAACCTACAACCACCACTATGAGCTTAGTGATGATACAATGTCTTGCCCACGCTGCTAGAGTCGTCCCATACTTTGTTGGGGTAAGGAACGAAAACTAGGGGAGTGGATCCATCCCAAAACTGGGCCATCTCAGTGGCAAGTGAGAGTTGTACCTTGGTACAATCCTATCCTACGTGGCTACATAGTTTATGAGTTCAAATTATTATTACTCTCACTCATATCGGTGCTCAATACTACTCCCAAAAGTATCAATCATATGCTCATACTTAAAAGACTATTCTTACTCAAAGTACTACTTTCTTCTTTTTGGGACTTAGCCTAACTTTAGCTTTTCTTAAACTTTTCTCAACTTGACTCTCTTCTTTTGCTGAAAGTTGGATCAATGCAAAGTATTACAACATGATCTTTATTCCTCAAATATTTTGTAAATGCAAAAAAAAAAAAACTTAAAGTACTTCTTAAACTCAGCTCAAAACTATGAACATAGCAGCTTTTCATGATATAGTGATAGGATTCTCATAAATATAATCATAACTGAAAATTTTGTCTCAATATCTTAGTTCAATAATAAAATCAACAGAAGTCAGGAATCTTATCAAGGAAAAATGCATGAAAAATAATTTGATGAAATTCACTGATAATGGAGAAAAACTTATCTTAACTCACAAGCTTGAATCTTGGATGAAATTCGTATCCAAAGATACTAAAACATATGTAGGATAACTTTTGGAGGGTCTTACATACCTTAGAGATTAGTCCTTGGAAGAATTGAAGAAGATTCTTGAATTCTTAACTTGGAATCTTTAGAGTTCTTGATGAAGAACCCTGATTCCTGGAAAAGAAGAATCAAGAAATCCTTTCTTGGAATTCTTGAATTCGTTTCTTGAAACCCTAGATTATAGTTTAATATTCTATAATGGATTCATGAATAGTTGAAGAAATTTGGGTTAGGTATATTAAAATTCATGAAGAACAACATACATTTGAGGATGAATCTTGAAAGAAAATCCCAACTTGATGACTTTGTTGATGATTCTTGAGCGTTCATGTTTAAGAGTGAAGGAGAGAGTTGTTGATTATGAAAACTGACATTTTAGGCATTTTAGGACCTTAATAGACCCCCAAAAGTTTTATGATAAAATACCCTCAAATTATAAAAAAAAAACATCATTAACTCATTCAATGAGGGTCCGCGTCAGGTCCGCGACGCGCTCCGGTGCGGACCTTCAGACAGCTCTGCACCCCTTCATTAAAATGGTCATACTTCCTACTCCAAACTCTAATTAATGCAAAATTTGATGCGTTAGAAAGACAATTCAAATATCTTTTATTTGATATATTATGGGTCACCTAATTCATTATACTTTAGAAGATATGATCATTTGAAGTTGACCCTTCTATCATTACATACAAAAACTTAGTCGGTAGAAATTCTTTGGACTTGGCTTGAAGTAAAAGATCCCTAATGACTTTAAATCACATCTAATATACTTTAAATACTTAGGTATAATCCTAGCATGTATGTACATCCTAAAAGTCGCTGGTCCATCTAACTTTTATAAAATCTTACATTAGAACTACGACCTTATATCATCTCCAATTCTATCCCCATACTAAGAAATGAACTTTAATATCTATGCTCAATTAATATTTATCAATTAAAATCCTATATCATATGAAGTATGACTCAATCTTGGCTAAAAAAAACTGGGGTGTTACAATGGCAACGATGTCGCCTTTCTTGTACATCACCAAACTAATGATGGTGGAATTTGATGTCGATTAAGAGAAACTCCCAAGGAACACTTGATCGAGCATATAACGTTTTAAATCGAGTTGCATAAAACTGAGTCTAATTTCAAAGTATGATTTATTCTTAAATTTACATATTTATTGAGTTGAGTTATGAATTGTTGAGTTGACTGTTGAGCCTTTGTTTATTTTAGCCATTCTTACATACCGGTATATTCAATGTACTAACATTCATTGAGGCTTGCATCATTAATGATGGAGATACAAATAATATGAGACTTTAGCTAGCGCATCATTAAGGTCCAGCTTCTTACTTCTCGACTTGGTGAGCCCTCCTTACCATCAGAGGAGCATTTTTTCCTTTCATTATTTTGAATAGTTACAGTTATTTCTTTGAGGTAGTCTGAGACTTGTCTTGGAACTTTCTAGAGTAGATTAGAGGCTTCATAGACTCTGAGTAGAGGATTGTCGATTGTTATTTACTTTCCAAACTTGGTCATTGGAAACTATTATTATAGTAGAGTTTTATTTATATAAAATAATGTTTTTCTAAGTATTTCTTTCGCTGTTGAGTATGATGTGATGATAAGATTAGGTGGTTCTCTTGGGGAATCACCGATGGTTCTTCAAGTGCTGACCACGCCAAGGGTACCCTCATGGGGCATGATAGTTGAATTCCAAAGATAGAGTTTGTCATGTGTTATTTCATTTGCTCGTGAGACAGTCTCCAACTATCTTAAAGAAATATATTAATGTGCCTTGAATTAAATATGTTTTATTTCAAATTCATATACTATTATGATCATTCTTGTTCGAACAATATATACCCATATATTATAATGATTTATCCTGTTGATTATGAATAGGTCAATGGAGAAAGGATTTGGGCCAAAAAAACTCTTGGATAATAACTTGAAAATTTTGAGTCTAGGCCAGACTCACAGGAAATCTGAGTCAGATAAGGTTTAGGATAATTTGGTAATGGATTAGAATTTGATTTATGAGTTTGATCTCTTGAGTTGATAGCAAGATAATAAGGAGTCAGTATGCCTTTATGGAATCAAATTCGGGTGAGTAGAGTTTTCAGAATTAATCTTGACACAAATGGTAGATTATAGAACGTCAAGGTTTGAGGGTTGTGTTATGAAATGGAGAATTGAAGTACAAATCTCAAGTTTTTGTCTTTGTACGAACCACAACAATAATATTATTCTCGTTATGCCGGAGCGCCATGGCAAGACAGTTGTGAGTTTAAGTTAGAAAAGTCACAAAACCATTATTTGTTTCTTTCACTTTATTTTTTAGAGATTAAAAGTGACCTATGCCTATTTTCCTTTAATTTTTGATCTGTTTCTTTGATATATGTAAATCATTCCTTTAACTTGGCATTTGATTCCTAGACTTTAGAATCTATAGAAATTCTCTTAGGGTAAGATTTTGACATGAAATTGATGGTGGAAAAAACCTTAGTTGGAAGAAGATGATCATGAAAGTGGACATGAGTTAGATTTTAATATAATAGAGGTGTTATAGGCTACTATTTGTTAATTTTTTGTATCTCTTATATATTTTAGACCAAGAATGAACCAAGGATATGAAAAAAGGAGAAAGTTTCAGTTTATGGGTAGGTGATGGTTTAAATTTCCATTTGTATTATATGTGATTGTTAATTACATCGTTAGTATTACTTTATATATAATGGAATGAACCTAATAAAATGACGACCCGTGATCAAACTGCATGCAATGAATGTGTTGTTTGATTGTGCTAGTTGTAAGCATCACTATGATTGTTATTTTGATTGTAGTTGTGATTATAGGATAAGTTGTTGCATTCTAATACATAATTTGATCGATTGTGTTAAATCCCGAAATTTCCTAAGATTAATTATTAATTGGGATTAATTGTTGGGATTGAAGTATAGCTTAAATTTTATCAATTTGAAGTG
>JAOTQR010089894.1:0-33367 GCA_025774065.1 Solanum ossicruentum
AAATACATTCCGTGCTTTTAACCCAGCCGAAGAAAGCTATTCAATGGTCACCGGTCCCGGGTTGCTTTTTCCAATAAGCGTTGGTTATCCCGGTAAGACTAGTGTTGTGGTTAGTGATTTGAGTAGGGTGTTCAAGGGTAGCCTAGGTCATATTGATGGTGGTGGCAAAAAGGTGCCTATGGAGATCCACCGGTTGGATAAATTGAGGGTTAGGTTGGAAGAGGTTGACTATGGTGGTATTGTGGTTGTTGGTTGTTCAGAATCTTCCCTGGTTGATCAGGTAGAAGCAAAGAAAGGTCTTGATCCCTCCTTGTTAGAATTGAAGGCTTTAGTGAACATGGGCAAGGTGGTGGTTTTCTCCCAAGAGGGAGATGGTACCCTTAGGTTTCAAGGTAGGTTATGTGTGCCTAGTGTTGACGACTTGAGAAAGGGGGTTCTTGATGAGACTAATAATAGTCATCACTCTAGCATTAGTATGGCTCCTTTTGAGGCCCTCTATAGTAAGAGTTGTTGATCACTGATTGGGTGGTTTGAGCCCCATATATAGTCTTAACCGGTAGAAAGTGAGCCGATTTTGTCATCCTATCACGGCGGACTAGCACTCCTTACTAACCAAGTCAGAAACACCCATCACAAGTTTGTTCATTTTAGATCTTGAGTCGACCACCAAATGCAGAGTATACTTAGAGTCGATTTCCATAAGTTTGATGAAAGAGTTATAAGTATCCCATGATTTTCATGATGAAGAATCACATTGAAATCCACCATCTCTAACTCAATCAAATCAACAAGAGTATCCCTATAATAGATGGACACCACATATTCTTTATAGATCCTCCTCTGTCTTTGGACAATGATAAGATTATAACTTGAAATGAGCATCAAAAGGTGTAGAGTCAGACTTGTACAAGTCCATATTGAATCTGCAAAGAATTGTATGAATATAATTTTTCTGAGACAGAACGCTAGTCAATTCATGTTGAATCCTTACATCAATTGTGATGAACTTACAAATCCACATTTCAAATATATTATTGTACATTATGGTAATGAACTTATTGGCTGATAGCCAGTGTAACACTCATCAATTATTCATGTTGAGTCCTTAATTATGCTCATATCAAATAAGGATAGCCTATCCTATGAAAAAATTCCAATCCAAACCTTGATCGATAAATTCGTAATCTAAGAAACAAAGAGATAGCCTCCATCATTTGGCTTGACTATAATCTATGATAGGATAAGTTATGATGGGATAAATTATGTTGGGATTAGTAATGATAGAATAAGTTATGTGATCGGCTATTCATTCGATGTTCGATATTTTATATTTATATTGAAATTTGTATGATTAATTTAGGGAGTTAGAATACGTTATTTTATTAGAATTCTTTTAATACTCTATCCTCATAGTGAGGAGGAGCTCGTGGGTCATTTGAGGGTAGTGCTACAAAGGTTGAGGGCCCAGACCAACCTCTCTAACTGATATAAAATGTTTCTTGGGGTTGGCAGGCTACTACCGCCGCCTAATAAGAAGTCAAATGGTCAAGTAAGCTATCAATTGTCATTATGGATGATTAGTATTCCTTCATTCCAAGATTTAATATCTAATTTTTGTTTCAACTTAGCCCTCACAATTGGGCCTAATTAGTTCCAAAGTGGATGGGCTTGAGCTGCCTATTTTCCAACTTTCTCTTAGTTAGTTTTGGGCCCAAATGGTTAAGTGGGTTGTGATGTCTTTGGGCCCTTATAACATTTCTTACCTTGTGTCATTCCCTCTAAACACATTTTGTTTGATTTGACATCTGTGGGGGTATAATTTCCCCTATAAAAGGAGCTGCTAAGCTCCTCCAAAAACACACCATCAAAACACCAAAAAAGAGTGTTAGAAAAATGTGAGGTTGAGAGTTGTTTTTGTATTAGTCTTTACGTACGCCCATGTATGAGGAGCTATATTATGAGAAGGACACTTGGTTTCAGCTGATCAAATATGGGATTTTGAGACCAACGTCCAATGGTCATATCAAGACCATTGGCGCCATCCTATAGCCTCCTGTTTATGAAGTGTGGTGCACAACACACCCATAAACAAGACTCTAATGTCTCTTGTTTTATGATAACATCTTTTAGGTAGGAGCCGTGATTCATTCTACCTTACGGCATGACCTTTCTGATAGAATGTCTACTCCTTACTATATGATCTTTTTGGTAGGAACAATTATTTATTCTGGGGGAGAAATGGCTTTTTTGAGTTTAGAACTGCTTATGGAGGCTATGTACAAGTTGAGATTGGTTAGGGAAAGGTTGAAAATAGCCCAAAGTCATCAAAAGTGCAATGCCGATGTGCGGAGAAGTGATCTTGAATTTAAAGTTGGTGATTAGGTCTATTTGAAGGTTTCATCCCTGAAAAGTGCCGTCTGGTTTGGAAAGAGAGGTAATTGAGTTTAAGGTTTGTTATTCCTTATATAGTATTGAGGAGGATTGGTGAGTTTGCATGCGAATGAGGATTGCCTATGGATATGGATAGGGTTCGTCCGATTCTTTATGCTTCTAGGTTGAGAGGATGTGTTGGTGACTCTAGTGCTATAAAACTCCTTGAGGTTGTGGGTGTTGTGGAGAACAATTTAGATTAGGAGAAGATTCTAGTGGGGATATTAGATGAATGGGTGGAAAGTTGATTAATAAGGATGTAGTGTCCATCAAGGCCCTTTGGGAGAATCGTCAAGTCGAAAGTGTCTCTCGGGGAGCCGAAGCAGGCACAGTGAAGCAATATCCGTACCTCTTTCATTCTATTCAAGCTTATGATAAAGCGTCAATTCCTTTTCTTGTATGAATCCAAATCTTATGTTTAAGCCCCTATGTCATTTGCATGAATTCATGTTTATGTTGACAATTTCATGATGATTTTGACACTTATGTTAAGACTTTGAAAATAGTATTTTAAATGTGTTGTTGCATTCTTGTTGGGGATGATTTCTTCATGATTACTCTTGTTGTATACATTTCTTTCTCGTTCAGGGATGAATGTTCCCAAGGGGGAGATATTGAAACGACCCCAAAAAGTGCCCGAAAATGTGTCTCAGAAGTGCCCAAAATTGTAATTCTCGTATAACTCAAAATCCGTGCATGATATCGAAAATCCGGCTTTATATCTTGATCAGGGGGAAATTTTATGTGGGGAATGAGTCTAATCCTAATTTTATAGCAACCACATCAAAATTTGAAATTCCAAAGTTGACAATTTCCAGTGAAGAACCGCGTCTAAGGCGCGACGCGCCAAGGGTGCGCCTCGGTGTATTTTGTGGACTGTTTTTAGTAGTTTGGCCCATGTCTTTTGGTTCTTTGGCCTAAGTATTCCTATGTGTGAAAATACATATATTTAGAGATTTCCATCTTCATATCATACATTCTGTGTTTAAGCATGTTTTCTCAACTACGATATTGAAGCTACTCTATTTAACAATCGTAAAGTGACTGTTTAAGCATGTTTTGATCTATGAATCTTTGATCTATCTTGAGATTTGATGAATGGTTTTGATGTATATTTCATGAGGGTACTGTCAAGTGTTGGTGGGTAGTTTTACATTGGATTTACTTGCATGATTTCACTCTTGAATTTCATGGTTTTATATTAGCATTACACACCCACCAAGTGTTTGATAAAATGTCCAGATTATGTTTCTTGAGTTGTTGAATGCCTAGTGCATGGTATATGAGTTAAGTAACTTTATGATGATGAAAGAATGGTATATGACTTTATGATGATGAAAGAATGGTATATATATATGTGTTGTTTTCATGAGAAGTATCTATTGTGTTGTGAGTTGACCATAGCCAATTGAGGGGTGATGCCTCAATCACCTCGGATAGGGTGGTAAGCCATCAACCAAATGGGGGAGGGGGGGTTAGTACCTCAATCATTCTCGGTGGAGGGTGGTCATATCCATTAACCAAATTATGGGTTCGTACCTCAATCGCATCATGGGGTGGTAAGCCATCTACCAATTGAGGGGTTGGTACCTCAATCATTTCCAACGAAGGGTGGTCATGTCCGTTAACCAATTGAGGGGTGGGTACCTCAATCACTTCTAAGGGGTGGCCTACCTTGGATTCCAAGTACTAAGTTTCCTTGGTCTATAGAGATGGTATCTTCCTTAACATGTAATATGTTTTGTATAAGCATGTTTTACTTCAATCATCATTGATACATAACATATTGCTATTATGCTATCCATTGCTTATGGTATTGCATTTTGCTGATGTTTCCTATCTCTTGTTGCATGCATCCTCCATGCTTAGAACATTCAAATGTACTAACGCATACTCTATTCCTACATGATATTACCTTGTAGGAACTGGATCTCCCATTGATTCTCCTTCACGTGGCTAGAAGGATTGTTCAAGTTAGCTTTGGTGAGTCCTCATGTCCGGGGCAAATAGCTATCTTCTTTTATGATTATGCTTTGACTACATCTTGTATATATCGGAATACTTATGGTAATTACTATGAGGGTGACCCCAGTTGCTTGTCTTGGCGTCTGCTACTTTCTATGTGCAGAGGTGTTGTTAGACAAGTTATGTATTATGTTTGAGTTTGACTCATCTATGTTATTTAAGTATTAGACTCTCTCCCTTAGTCCCAATTTCCCTTGTTTATGTTTTCTCTTATTGTTTATCTTGCTTCTACGACCAAGGGTGTGTGTATGATATGCTAAGAGGCTTGTTTTTTGTCGCTTTTGGTTCCCTATTCGCGGTGTCACATCTTGGTCCTAGTTTGCGTTGTGACATCCTAACCGGCCATTTTATCAAACACTTGATGGGCGTGTAATGCTAGTTCAAAATCATGTAATTCAAGAATAAAATCATGTGCGAAAACTTAATGTAAATCAACCCACCAACACTTGGTAATACCCTCATGCAAGATAAATGGAAACCCTTCATCAAATCTCATAATAGATTAAAGTTTTATATCTCAAAACATGCCTAAACAGTCAACATTTTATGAAACCCCAGCATAATTCATAGTCAAATCCATAATAAGAAGTACCCATAGATAAATCAACTTGAAAACATGCAATTTACATAAGAAGGAAGGTTGGGCACCATGGGTGAAAGGACCTACTGATTGAAACCCACATACATCAACTTTGGGAATTTCCTTGATGAAGATTCGAATGGGAACTTGAAGATTTAACCAATTTCTTGAGATCTGGAAATGAGTTTGGGACACTTGAATTTTAGGGAAATATTTAGTTAAGTGTTAGAGAGGGTTTTGGGGAATGTCTTGAATGATATGGGATTGATAAATGACTAAGTGTTTTTATGCATAGGAAGGCTTAGGCCCAAGACCCCAAAGCTTTAGGCCTAAACAGTAAAACTGACAACAAAATACACATCTCCATGATGGGTCTACATCGCAGACCCTCACTAGAATTCCATAGTAGGCAAAATTCATTTTTCACTATAGGTCTTATGAATTTTGGGTTATACCTATTTTCCACTCAATTTTGCTTCCTGATCAAGAATATGAAGTCAGATTTTTAATATTATGCACGATTTTTGAGATAAATGGAAATTATGTTTATGGGCATTTCTGAAGCACATTTTCGGGCATTTTTTGAGGCGTTTGAATATCTCCCCCTTGGGAACATTCATCCCCGAATGTCAAAGAAGCGTACATGAGAAACATAAACATGAAGATTTCAGCCCGACGTGAATGCAACAAGTACACTTAAACATCATTTTCTAAAATATCAACATGAATGATAAAATTACCATAAACTTATCAACATACATATTAATGCAGGCAAAATGATATGAGTGTTGAAACTTAGGACTTAATATCATAGAATGGACTTATTTTGCTATCTCAAGCTTGAATATAATGTAAAAAGTACAGATATTACTTTTTCATGCCCACTCTGGCTCCCCAAATAGCATTTTCAACTTATTGATGCCCCCAAAGAACCTTGATGGAGGCTACACCTATGATCCTCAACCTGTCCACATGTCTACACAATATCTCTATGGGGACTTCCTCATTTGTCAACTCATCTTCCACAACAACCACAACTTCAAGGAGTACTATAGCACTTGGGACACCAATACATCCACTCAACATAGATACATGAAAGACCGGATGAACCCTATCAATTTCCATAGGCAATTCCAATTCATAGACCACCTTACCAATTCTCCTCAACACTCTATAAGAAACCACAAACCTCGATCTCAATTCCCTTTCCTAGCCAAACTGGATCACACCTTTCATGGGTGAGACTCTCAAGGAATCCAATCATCAACACAAGCACACATAGCCTACCATAGCACCTAAGAACACCATCTCCCTCTTGGGAGAAAACCTTCACTTCACCACCTTCAACCAAAGCAATCAACTCTAGCAAGGCGCGGTCATGGTATTGCTCTAACTTGACCCCTTCAACTAAATAAGATTCAGAACCATCAGAATCACAATACTATCATTCTCAACTTCATCAAACCTCACTCCCAACCTAGCCAACTGGTGCACTTCTCTAAGAACCTCCTTGATACCCACAATTCACACTTATCACATTTAGCAAACAATCTCTAATTCCTCAAAATTTGCAACGTCTCTCTCAAATGACTCACAAGCTATTCTTCATTTTGGAAATAAATCAATACACCATCCACAAACTACCATAAACATAACAAGGTAGGGTTGAAAGACCCTAATCATAAGATCTATAAACATAGCCGGTGTATAAGTCAAGACAAAATACACTACCAAAAATTTCAAATGCCCACACCTAGTCTGACAAAGTCATCTTGGGGATATAACCCTCCCTCACTCTTACTTGGGGTAAAAGAAATTGGACCGAAGATCAATTTTAGAAAAGAAATTATTAGCCTTTTGTAGTTGTTCAAATAGTTTGTCTATCCCTAACCATCACGTTACAAGTTTATGGGCTCGACACTCATTAAAAGCATGATATGCATTTAACCAATCCACCTCAATACCTCCAAATCCACCAAGCCAAGCTCAACAAAATCACAAGACAAGTCTTTATGAAATAAGGACATGAGACAACCCCTATGGACTTTTCTAGCAACAAAGGAATAATGAAAGAAATAGTGGTTCCCGGACCTATCAACGCATGCACATCAAAATGAAAAACCTTCAACATGACGATAGCAACATCGGGCACCTCATCTACCTCTTGCCTCCCTTGAAGAGCATAGAACTATTATGCCTTGGGGCACCCCCTTGTTGGCCACCTTGAGCCCTTGATCAACATGGCCACCTTGCCCATGTGGTCGGCCATCCTTATTCTTGTTGTTAGCATGTGGACAATCCGAAATTTTGTGGTCCATCTCACAATACCCAAAGCATGCACCCATGTTCTTCTAACATATGCCACCATGATTCCTCCCACATTTTGAGCATCTAAGACATTTCACTCCATCATTATCCCCTTGAAGCCTTGGGTTAGGCGCCATATCCTTAGCAACCCTCTTATTTAGAGCACTAGAGAATCCTTTACCTTGAAATTCAATACCTTGTTGGAACAAATCACCCTCAAACCAAGCCTTCTTTGCCTTACCACTTCTTCTCTTTCTAAGATTTTACCCCTCTAATTGTTCGACATAAGTCATGAGGCTGGACAAATCCATATCACTTATCAACAATACAGTATAACACTCCTCATTAACAAAGTCAGACATACCTATCACAAATTTGTTTATCCTAGACCTCAGCTCGACCACCAATTATGGAGCATACATGGAGAGTTTTTTGAACTTGAGGGGATACTCCTTTGCACTCATAGATCCTTGCTTTTGATTCATAAATTTCATCATCTTGGCCTCTCTTAGCTGAAGAGGGAAGGAACGGTTGAGAAATGACGCCTTGAACTCTTCCTATAGGGTGATAGTGTTATTCCCCTTCTCCACCTTCTATTGGGTGAACCAAACTTTAGCCAACCCCTTTAGTTGGTAGGCTGCCAATTCTGCTTTCTCCTCCAATCTAACCCCCATAATAGACAACACTTTATACACTTCATCAATAAATTTTTGAGGGTCCTCATCCACTTTAGACTAATGGAACTCTGGTGGGTTCATTCTAGTAAAATCCCTTACACTTGAGGCCAGAGTAGGAGCATAAGGGCCTTGGACCCCTTGGTGAATTTGGTTGATCATTGTGTGTGCCACCATAGTAATAGTATTCCGGAACACAACTTCGGTAGCCTCTCCACCTTGAGGAGCTTAAGGAGTGGCGTATGTCGATTGTCCCGCGGGTGCACGGGCCCTCTTTGGTCTCCCTCTTTGAAGTGGCATGATCTAGAAGAGCAAAGAACATTCGTTGGAGGGGGGGGTAATAACTTACCCTACAACTGTGGCATAATATAGACCATGGAGAAGTAAAACATTTCCTAAAATGACTCATAGGCTCCCATTCATAGTTGTAGCGCACTTTACAACTATGAATAAGACTCTAATCGATGCGCTGTCTTGGATTCTGAGGACCATTATCAATCTTGTGCTCTAATACCAAGTTTGTCACGACCCAAGCCTAGGGCCTAGACATGGAACTGTGAATGGGAACATAAAGGGACCCAAAAAAAGCCTCTTAGCATATCAATCACATATCCTTGGTCGCAGAAGTAAAGTAAATTACATCAAGAAAGTATAAATAAGGATAAAGAGGCTAAGGGACGCCTTTAATAGCATAAATCATAGAAAAATCAAAGCTCAAGCATAAATATATTACTTGTCCAACAACACCTCTAAACATTAAAATGAGCGGGGGCCAAAACACCTTCCGGGCTCACCCTCATAGTACCAAGAGTTCAACATAAAGAAATAACATAAGCAAGAGAAGTTAAGTTAGTGTCCCCAAACTCGAGGACTCACCCGAGCTTATCTTCAAGATGTCCAAAACTAACAACGTCTTGTGAGGGGCTCGAGTTCCTACATGGTAACATATATAGGCATAGGGTATACTTTAGTACTTTTGAATATACTAAGTATGTAGGATGAAATACAACAAGTGATGTGTAACATAATAAAAATGCATAAGATGCAAGAGATAGTGTAATATCAATATGACATGCATGATCAATGCTTGAAGTAGAATATGCTTAAGCATATGCCAGGAATGTAAATTCAATATGGAATATATATATGTTTAAACCTTATACCACCATGCTTGAAATGGGCCACATCCACACCCACTCACCTTACAGTATAATCTTTTCGGAGAGTGTTACCAATGCCCCTACTTAAGACATAGACTTTTTGGTAGGCAACATAATACGTCTTCTACTTTATGATATAATCTTTTAGGTAGGAGCCGTGAATTATTCTACCTTACAATATAATCTTTTCGGTGGGAACAATGAATTGTACCTTATGGCATGGGCTTTTTGGTAGGTATTATATGATGTCCTTACCTTACAATATAATCTTTTCGGTAGGAGCCATGAGTCATCCTACCTTACGGCATAGCCTTTTCTGTAGATCTTATAGAATATCCATACCTTATGATATAATATTCTAGGTAGGAGTCATGAAAATAGCTCATTAAACCATCACATTCAAGTATCAAGAAAGAACTTGTCATTACCAAGAACACAACAAACATGGGAGACCAACAATTCACTTGCAATACCATAAGTACTTTACATGAATTTAATAACCATATATACATTCCCTTAATCATCAGAAAGTCACTTGACTCATAACTATACAATAGATTATCAACAACTCAAGAATCCATAACTGGACATTTTATTTAATACCTGGTGGGTGTATAATGCTTTTTCAAAATCATGCTATTCAAGAGTGTAATCATGTGCAAAAACTTAATGTAAACCAACCCACCAACACTTGGTAATACCCTTTTGAAAGATGCATACAAGCCCTTAATCAAATGTCATAATAGAATTTAGATTCATAGCTCAAAACATGCTTAAATAGTCAATATTTTATGAAACCACAATATAGTTCATAGTCAAATTCATAATAAGAAGTACCCATAGATAAATCAACTTGAAAACATGCAATTTACATAAGAAGGAAGGTTGGGCGCCATAGGTGAAAGGACCAAATGGTTGAAACCCACATACCTCAACTTTGGGGATTTCCTTGATGAAGATTCGAATGGGAACTTAAAGCTTGAATGAATGTCTTGAGATACAGAAATGAGTCTGGGACACTTGAATTTGAGTGAAATATTTAGCTAAGTTTTAGAGAGGGCTTTGGGGGAATGTCTTGAATGATATGGGATTAAAAAATGATTAAGTATAGGTTTTTGGAAGGCTTAGTCCCAACGCCCCTAAGCCTTAGGCTAGTAAAACTGACAAGAAAATATGCATCTCCATGATGGCTCCGCCTCATGGAGGTGTCGTGGACCCTCACTCGAATTGCAAAGTTGGCAAAATTCATTTTTTACTATGGGTCTTCTAAAATTCAGTTTATATCCATTCCCCACTCAATATTTCCCCCAATCAAGAATATGAGTCAGATTTTTTATATCAGACACAAATTTTGAGATATATGAAAATTACGATTATGAGCATTTATGATGCATATTTTTGGGTACTTTTTGGGGTATTTCAATGAGGTAGAACCCATGGGGCCTTGTCAAACCATATATCAAATTCTCTCAAGTTTCATAATAGTCATTGGCGCCAATGATACCTCAGCGGTAGCGCCAATAAAGAGGTCTTTAGTATCACGAAGGACTTTTGTACTGATGATAGCTCGGCAGACTCTAGCATCGATAATGAGATATCAATTAACACATCTATCTCAGGTCCAATGTAATGTCAGATGAAATACATGCCAATGTCACAATATCAAGATGTATAACAACAATAATAAACCTTAGTGGACTCCTGTGCCAGGAAATAGATCTCAAGTAATACCACTGTCTCAAATATCACAGTATCTTAGTGGTAGAGATGTTATATGAGATGCGTGCATGCCAATGCCACCATTTGAGAATATATATACATATATATATATTAGATGCTTATCAAATTTCTTCTGCCCAGTCGGTTGAACCTATTGGGTATATTTTGTTGTACTCACCCCTACTTTGTTTTCTCCCTATAGATAGATCATACGATAGTTGATCTATTATACAGAGTTACTTTTCATTACCAGATTCATCAATGAAACTTAGACTTTGAGTAACTGATATCTCTTTGAGACTTCTTCTTATTGTTATCTATCCAGTCTATGTACTTCCTTGACAACTTGTAGTTACTTACTCATGCTACTTAGAAGCTCTTGTACTAATGACTATAAGTTTTGGGATTATTTTAATTAAGTGTTTGGTTTCTTTTACTTCTATTTCATTTTTGTTAGTCACGATCAAATTTTTGGTCGTGACAAAGAGATTAGAAGGTGAACAATTGAATTATTACCAACAAGATAAAAGTTTAGATAATCAACAAATGAGTTACTAGTATGATTCAAAAGTTGAAGCCATGATGGAACACATCTCAAAATCCAACTTGATGTGTAAGTGGAAAAGCAAAACACATACAACACTCTATAAAGGAAAGTTAGGCTACAAACAAAGGAAAAGAAAAACCACAAAAAAATATCCTAAAAGTTTGTGTGTTAAATTCATAGAGCATCTATACAACTTTGAAATGGTATTACAACTCAAACTCTAAATAGTTAGAAAGACTACAAATAAAAGATAGAGGTGGTGGCAATCGGGGCTCAATATTCCACCACTAAATATGAAATAGAGTACAAGTTGTGAAGATGACCCTAATTAGAATATGCATCAAAAAAGGGATGCAAAAGTAGGGATGTGTACAATTTACATATACCCAGTAGGCTTAAGCGACTGAATATGTTTTATGAATTCCCCAAAGGTTTATGGTGTATGTCACTCTTGTTCTATGATTTTCTTATAAATTCTCATGTTTCCGTCATGTCCCTAAGGTATCCTCTAATGATGATTTATGATGGTTCCTTCTTATTATATCCAAATATAGTTACTACTACGGATGGTGTTTTGAATTCATATAACTCATCATTTTACAAACTCAAATGATTTCGTCACATATATTTATGGTCCCTTGATATCACTAATAGTGTTACTCTTAATGGCATATGCCTCTCTCTTTTCAAGTATGGATGGCGTTCTTCTTTATGATTATTAATGGTTTACTTATTGTAAGATGGTCCTTCCCTTGAAGTAGATGCTTTGTTGTTCCAAAAAGGTATTATGATTTTACTTATACATGATGAACTATGTTCCTTATTTTTCCAAGTTTAAGTGTTTTATTCTATAATCAATTAAGTGTGCATTCCTTACTTTCCATATGTATTATCCTATATTGCCTTGCTTAAGAAATGATTTAAATGATTATTATTGCTACTTTATGCTTTATGCTTTATTGCATTGCATGCTCACATACTAGTACATTCAAAGTACTAAAACATATTTTTTTCCTATATGATTTAACTATAGAGGGACCAGTGCTCCTCGATATCCCCCATGTGACTAACTTGGAATCCTGAAGACCGTGCTTGTGGTGAGCCCTCTAGTTCAAGGACGATATCCTACTTCTATCTTGCTTATGTTGAGACTTCACTTTACTTTCTAGTTTGAGGGTGAGCCTTGGACATGTCCTAGCCCTCATCCTATTCATACTTAGAGGTGTTATTTGATAGTACACTATGTACCTATGATGAGATTTGAGTTTTATGGATTTCTGTCATTTAGACCCTATGAAATACGTGATATTATTTATTTGATGTTGATGGAAGTCCTAAGACCCTATTTCCCCATAGCTTGAGTCTTGCATACCCTCCCCTTAGTACTTGCTTGTTATATGATTCATGCAAATCTCTTTCCCTTATCTATCCCTATAATGAGTCACTGCCCCTATTCCCTTAGAATTATTATTTGAATATTTGTTTTATATTCCACAACCAAGGATGTGCAAACGATATGCTAAGATGTATGTTTGGATTTCCTTCAGGTTTTCCTTTCGTTGTGTCACATCTAGGACTTAAGATTAGGTCATGACAGGCTTGGTATCGGAGCACAAGGTTTATAATTGGTCCTTGGATAGCCAACACACTGTGTCGCATAGAGTCTTCTTCATGGTTGTGAAGAATGCCACAACTATGAATAGGAGGCTATAAGGTAGTTTAGGAAATGTTTCATTTCATTATGATTCATGTCATGTCATTAGATGTACCTAAGGTTATTCCTCTCACTAATGATAGTGGGTCAAGAAGCTTGGTTTGAGTATGGTGAGTTAGGGAACAAGAGAAGATATTGTCCAGTGGCTGCTAGAAAGGGAAGAGAGTGAGCTCATAATGCTATGCTCAGTATGTATGTGTTTCCTTGAATATGGTAATGGTTGGTATTATGTGGCTTCGTAAGTGGTGTTGCTATGGTTGATGCTTTGGTAAGTAGTTATGTCGACTTATTAGAAACAATGGTAGTTGATGTTCATTCTCATACACCATTTATTTACTCTTGACATGTTATTTATTATGCATGCTTGCTCATGTAGTAGATAAAAGTTTCATCTGCAATTATGAAAATATATTACTCATGCTTCAAAATGATGTCCATGTTGGAGACTTTGAAAGTTGCTTGAAAGCAATGTTTAATTTAAATTATTTACATTCGTAAGGTGTTGGTAGATGTTGTTCCACTCTATTTATGCTAGCTCTATTCATATCAGGGGATGAATGTTCCAAAGGGGGGATATTGTAACACCCCTCAACGCAGTAGGGAAAGACCTTATAATGCATTTTTTAATATCTTAAAATCCATGCAGTATTTCACAAATCATACTTCATATTCTTGTTTAGGAGGAAAACTTGTTTGGAAAAATGATTACCTACAAGGTATAGGTTGCTCGTGTCAAAATATTAATTGTTTCGATAAAATTATGTAAACCAGTAGGGTCTGCGACAAGTTTGCGTCATGGACTTGCCGCTCTATAGGTAGAAAGGTCTAAAAGATTTCAAGAACTTGCTTTGGAATTAAAACCAAGTTAATCACCAAGTCTTCCTCAAGTTTTTCTTCAAGAAACTCCAAGTTTACATTATGTGGGTCTTCCATCCATGGGCCCTCCACCCATGGATCCCCGAAACTATTTTTTGTCAAATTTCTTGATTCTAATGACTAATTCTTTATGGGCATCTTCTACTATCACTCCATTGCATGAAATATGTTGGTAATTTGTTAGTTGTTGATACATTGATGCATTTACTCCTAGTAATGATTGAGATTATGATATAATTATTACATTAAAGCTTTATATGTTGTGGTATCTTGATAGACTTGGAAATATTATGAATTTTTGAATGGTTTTCATGACACCTCAATTGGGATTTTGCAAGTATGATGGTTGGTTGTTTAAATAACTTTAACTTACCGCTCTCATGTTCCTTACTCTTGAATTATAATTTTAAGCTTAAATACATATACCCATCATGTTTCGACTAAGTTATGTGATAAACCTCTTATGTGATGAAGGCTTTATGGCAATACATATGATTTATGAATGTTGTTAATGTTGAAGGGCAATTAAGCATGCTATGAGCTCATCATGTTATGAATGATATGAACCTCTTTCTTTGATATTATGAAGTGATGGTTTGACGAGCTAGTATATGATATTCAAAGCTATAAATGTTGAGATACCATAAGATACTATGAAGTTGAGAATTATATGAGATGAATTTCATGTTTCCATATTCATGTTTTGAAAGACTATATGTGTGATTGTGATAGGTTGTATAAGAGTGATTTAAATTGATGATCTTCATTATATGTCTTGAAGTAGGATTTCTAATAACGAGGATTGAAGGCTTATAAGACATTTTATGTTTTTTATTGACTTATGAAAAGTATCCAATGAATGAATATTGATGGTAGAGGTTTTTCTATCTAGTTAATGAATGAATGTTTTATGATTGAGAATTTCTCATCGAAAGAATGATTAAGGGGATATCTTGTGGCTTTGACTCTATGAAATCAATTCATTGGGATTGGATAAATTGCCTCCCACATGAGTTCGAATGATATTATGATATGATACAATGACCTATGATTTTGCTACTCTTGTGAGAGCACTACCTAGCATCAGGTGGACTAGAGATTAGTGTCCAACTCCCAAAACTAGGTGTCACCACAAGTAAAGGGATTAGAGGTGATTACCCAAATTCATAAGAGTTGAGTACCATAAATATAAGGGCTTGAGGCTAGTATCTGAGTCCAAGAACTAGAGATGAGTACCCGGTTCACACATGGCTTAGTTTATCCACTCAGGCATTAGGAGGTTCACCTTGGCAAAGTGACTTCTCCCTTTCTTCTGATGTAGGGGAAATATCGAGACTCCATGGATTAACTAACATGGTTTATGTTAGTTATGGTCTCTCTCACTATCTTTTATGAACTCCCCAAAGGCTTATGGTAGATGTCACTCTTGATCTATGGTTTTTTTTTTTAATAGATTCTCATGTTCCCCTCATGTCCCCAAGATATCCTCTTATGATGATTTGTGATGATTCTTTCTTATTATGTCCATATATGCTTACTACTACTGATGGTGTTTCGAATTCGTAGAACTCATCATTTTACAAACTCAAATGATTTCCTCACATATGTTTATGGTACCTTTATATTACTAATGGTGTTACTCTTAAAGGCATATGATTATCTCTTTTCAAGTATGCATGGTGTTCTTCTCTATGATTATTAATGGTTCACTTATAGTAAGATGATCCTTTCCTTGAAGCAGATGCTTTGTTGTCCCAAAAAGTTATTATGATTTTACTTATGCATGATGATCTATGTTTATTATTATTAAAAGTTATATGTTTTATCATGAAATCAATTAAGTGTACATTCCTTACTTTCCGTATGTATTATCCTATTTTGTATGGCTTAAGAAATATTTTAAATGATTATATTGTTGCTATGCTATGATTTATGCATTGTTGTATTGTATGCCCAATACTAGTACATTCAAAGTACTAATGCATACTTTTTGCCTACATGATTTAATCATGTAGGAACAGGTGCTCCTCAATATCCTCCACGTGGCTAGCTTGGACTTCTGAAATTGTGCTTGTGGTGAGTCCTCTAGTTCAAGGATAATATCCTACTTTTATCTAGCTTATTTTCAGTCTTTACTTTCTAGTTTGAGGGTGAGCCTTGGACATGTCCTGCCCCTATCCTATTCATACTTAGAGGTGTTGTTGGATACAACGCTATGTAACTATGATAAGATATTGAGTTTTATGGATTCCTATCCTTTAAACCCTATCACCTATGTGATATTATTTTTTTTGATGTTGATGGAAGTCCTAAGTACCTATTGAAACGCCCCTCATATTCTTCGGAATGCCCCATATTCATAATTTCCATGTCTCAAAACCATCCATGATTTTAGAAATACCACTTCATATTCTTGATTAGGGGGCAAAATTGAGTGGGAAATATGTATAATTCAGTTTTTAGAAGACCCGTCCCAAAAAATAATTTTCGCTAATTTCTGAATTTTCAGTGTCTGTCCGTACCTAGGCCGCGATGCACCTGGGCTACAGACTAGTATATGTCATGCCTGTGCATTTGGTCCACATTGCGCTAGGGGCATGGACCAGTGTAAAATTTTCGCAGTTCTCTCATTTCCTCCAAGGCATAGGAGTAACAGCCCCATGCCCATTTAAATGTGAAATCCTCCATAGTTAGCCAGTTTTTAACTCTATAACTCACAAAACCCTCTGTAAAACCTCTCCAAGAGTTTATCATATCTCTCATTCAAATTCAAGAATTTCAAACTCAATTTTAGAACTCAAGAACCAATCTCAAGTTTCAAGTCTCTTTCAAGTTCATCTCATGAAATTAAAGTTTTAAAGTATGTGGGTCTTCATCCATGAGTCCTTTCACCCATGGAGCCCAACCTTCTTATTTTGTGGAAATTGCATGAATTTGAGTTGTATTACCTATTGGCATCTCTTATTATGAATTATGAACATAAATTATGATGGAGTTTTATCAAGTATTGATTGATTATGCATGAATGTCTATTATAAGCTTACTCCATGAATTAATTTTTGTCTATTGAGACTATACATGGTTTGATATATGAAAACTATAAACTATTATGAGCTTTTGTGCTGGATTTCAAGATACCCTAAATGAGGGTTCTACTACAATATTGATGGGATGATTTTCATTGAGTTTACTCTTGAGTTGCATGATTTTGAACAAGTATCATGAATCCACCCATGTATTTGATAAAATTACATGATAAGAATTCTCAAGTTGTTGATGAACTATTAAATGATTTCCAAGTCAAGTGGTTTCATGATGATTAAGGGTTTTGAAGCATGTATTGAATTCATGAAATGTATCTATGATTTTACAAGTGACAAGTTGATTCATATTTCAAGATTTTTACCTCTTGTGAGCCATTCATGTCAACGGAAAGGATCATGTATAATTATTATCTATTCTCATGTTCAAGTTAGGCTCACTATGTTATTATGTCTTTTACAAGTTACTCATGTTATTATTAAAATATGATTATTTCAAGTATTCTGTGGGATTAGACTTAGCACAGATTGAGGCTTAAGATAGGGGCTCGACTTAAGGGGTCCTTATATAAAGTTTTTATTCTCTAAAATATGTACCACCATAATATTACATATTTACCCTTGATTTACTGGTGGATCCATCTAGTTCATGTTATCATGTTTAGTTTGCCTTGACAAGTAGACCACACTTCACCAAAGGGTGTCATGCTGAGTCACCTGTTTCAAAGGGGTGTCATGCCTTGGATTCCAAGTTTTAGCTACTTGGTCTATGTCGTTTGAGGTCTCTTCCAAAATATGTATGATATATTATGCAAGTGAAATAACTTACAAGCATGTTTTATTACAAGCATTGCTCATGCATGTCATATTGAGATTATATATCCATTGTTTATGATTATGCATTTTGAGTATATTGGGTTATGTATTTATTGCATTGCACCCCACATACTTAGTACATTCAAACGTGCTAACACATACTCTATGCCTAGATTATATCACCATGGAGGAACCAAAGCTCTTTTTTATCATCCTCCTCCATGTGGCAAGTTCGGTACTTCGAAGAAAGCTTTGGTGGTCCCCACTCTGAGGACAATATCTATGTTACTCATGCTATGATGAGACTTCTTTTATGGTAAACACTTGTTAAAATGAGGGTGAACCCCGGAAGTGTCTTGGCCCCCGCTCCATTCTAGTAGAGGTGTTGTTGGATACTAAATTTGTGTATGTTTGTGAGCTTGACTCTTCTTATGTTTCTAAGTTGATGAAAGACTTTCCTTAGTCCTGCTTCCCTTTTTGTACTTGACTCTTATTGACATTTATTTTCATTTTCATAACCAAGGATGTGTACAAGATATGCTCAGAGGCTTGTTTGGGATATCTTCGGGCTTCCCATTCGCCGTGTCATGTCTAGGCCTTAGGCATAGGTTATGACACCTATTTCCCCAAAGCTTGAGTCCTACTTACCCTATCCTTAGTACTTGCTTGTTATGCAATTCATTCAAATCCATTTTCTTATCTATCACCATAGCATGAGTTACAAGCCTCTATTCCCTTAGAATTATTTGTTGAATGTTTGATTTATATTCCACAACTAAGGATGTGCAAACGATATACTTAAAGTCTTGTTTTGGTTGCCATCGGGTTTTCCATTTGCCGTGTCACATCTAGACCCTACGCTTTAGTCGCGACGACTTTAAATAATGCTTTTTTTTTTCTATTCAAGACCCTAGAGTAGTAATTGACTTTTGAAAAAGAAAGAGTTCGAGAAGGTTCAATTGACCGAAATAAATTTCTAGATCCGCAGATTTATCGACATCAAGTTCGTAAAAAAATTCAAATACCATCATATAAATTGAGATAAAGAGAATATGAATTTAATAAGATTGATTAAAATACCAATATTAAAATAGTTCATATACTTGGGATATTTTTTTGGAGGACATTAAGATTCTGTTGTGTTCTTCAAGGTTTCCATTATTTTTTTTGTTGTTTCAATTTTCTCCTTGGCCTTCTTATGGTCTCCTCATGTATGATTGATAAACCCTACAACATCATCTACGCTGTTATAGAAGTTTCATTATTTTTCTTCAATGCTATCAGAAATGACATGGTTTATCTCTATATGTCTCATAAATTCCGAAATTGAGAAATGTATTTTATGAGGTCTTTGAATCCTAGATGTTGTGATAAAGACATAAAAAAATAGAAAAGAGAGCAAGAAGTTGTTCTTGAAAATCCCAAACTCTCAAGTTGCATCAGCGAAAGCAATAGAGGGATATACATCAAGGAACAAAAGAAAGATTTTTATAATTTGTGTGAGATATTGTTGCAAGATAATATTTAGAAATTGGTGAATAACATTCTATATGTAAAGAGATTTACATTTGATTTGGTCAAGAATAAAAAATTAGATCAAACTTACAAATCTTGAAAACCTATCAAAAAATAATTTTAACAAGAAAATGAACATCATAAATAGAAAAAATAAATTAATTATTCTTTGACTAGTCAACAATAATTGAACAGAAGATCATGAAAATTTAATACTATTTGGTAGGAAATTCCACAGTTAACCTCCAAGAAATTAATTTCAAGTCATCATCTATTAAATCAAATATTACTTGACAGGAAAATGAAAAAGAACTTCATTTCCTGTATCGAACTCAGTTTTAAAAAAATAATCAGAAAGAAATAAATATGCGAGATAGAGTGGATTTAAAACAAAAAAAGTTCATATGCGAGGCAGGATGGATTGAAGTGTTTCCTGGTTAAATCCACATGCCCACTATTTTGAATTCCCCTAACAACAACCAATTAATATTTTTAATTGGAACAAAATCAGATAGCAGAAAAGCTATCTCCGTGAGGCATTTAGTATCTTGAAAAATGAGCTTAATTGAAAGTAAAATAAAATAAAAAATAGGTATATTCAGGCAAAAAGGCACTACTTAATAATGTGAATCTACAGAAGCAAGTTTTCTAATGAGGAGATTCTTTATTTTTTATTTTGTGGTGGAAGAAATTAGAAGGTGGGCAATTGAATCGTTTCCAACAAGATGAAAGTTTAGGTTGTCAATAAATTGCGTTACTATCATGATCTAAAAGTTGAAATCATGATGACACACATCTCAAGTAAGCCATAGCAAAGTTTATGATAGGCCAACAGACAATATATTTGTTTTTTGGCTGGGGCAGCATCCTAATTTGGCTAGAGTATTTTATTTCTTTGATTGGGGTAACCATGACCTGTAATGATACCATCTAGATTGATGATTAGAGGCTTCATAGGCAGAGAGTAGAGAATTTGTTGAGTATTGTTTATTTCCAAACTTATTCATTGGAAACTATGTTTTGTAGAAGTTATATCTATCCATACGATGTCTTTTTTAATTTGAGTATTTCTTCCACTATTAAGTTGATGTGATGATGAGGCTAGATGGTTCTCTTGGGGGATCAACAATGGTTATTCAATTGCCGGCCACACCAAGATTACTCTCCCGAGGCATGAAACAGAGTAGTACAAGATATCCTCTAGACAACTATCTCTCTTATGACTATGTTTCCCCTACCTATCAAAGCTATCTAACCAAAATTTATAATATTTGGAGCCTAGATCTTTCAAGTAAGCAACTATAGATGCAAAGTGGATTGAAGCCATGGAGTTGAAAATCCAAGCTCTTGGGGATAATAAAATATGGGTAGTAGTTGATCTACCACAAGGTAAGCATATGGTTAGATCTAAGTGGGTATACAAGATTAAATATAAAGAAAATAACAAAATGGAGAGGTATAAAGCAAGGTTAGTAGCCAAAGGTTATAGTCAGCAAGTGGTTTAGATTATTATGATACTCTTTCACCTGTTGCTAAGTTGGTAACAGTAAGAAATGTTATTGCTTTGACTCTGTCTAAGTGTTGGAATTTATTTCAAATAGATGTCTATAATTCATTCTTTCAAGGAAATTTGATGAAGAGGTCTATATGGAAATGACTGAAGGTTTTAGACAACCAGGAGAGGTCAAAGTTTGCAAATTGCTCAAGTCACTGTATGGCTTGAATCAAGCTTCCAGGAAATGGAATATAAAGATTACTTCTGCTTTGTTGACTGCTGGTTTCACCCAAAGTCCATATGATTACTCCTTGTTCACTTTGAAAAAATACACAAATATAGTAATTGTGTTAGTTTATATCGACGAGCTGCTTATTATTGATAGTAATGACCAGTTGATTAATGCAACTAAGGAAGCTCTACATCAACAATTCAAGCTCAAAGATTTAGGCCAGCTTAAGTACTTCTTGGGCATTGATCTTTTGAGGTCTAGTGAGGGTGTCATCTTGAAATAGAGAAAATATATCCTAGAACTTATCCATGATATAGGTCTTAGTGGTACAAAGCCTGTCTCTACTCCTTTGGAGTCTAATTTGAAGTTGACATTAGTAGAGTATGATAAACTTGCTGATTTGACTATTGATAATGTGTTACATGATGTTACTTCCCATCAGAAATTGATTGGTAAGTTGTTGTATGTTACCATTACTAGTCCAGATATTAGTTATGTTGTACAAACTCTAAGTCAATTCATTTATATCCCTAAGAAGTCATATTGGCAAGAAACTATTAGAGTAGTCAGATATTTGAAGGGCATAATTCGTCAAGGCATTTTGTTGAAAGCCACACCTGCCACCACGTTGGCTTATCAGTGTGACTTAGACTGGGCTGCTTGTCTCAAAACCAGAAGATTCTTCATAAGGTATATGGTTATGTTTGGAAAATCCTTGATCTCATGGAAGTCTAAGAATATTATATCTAGAAGCTCAGTTGAAGCTGAGTATAGGAGCATGACATCTGCAACAACTGAAGGAACTTGGTTGCTTGGTTTGTTTACTGAGTTGGGAGTTCCTATTTAAATGCCCATCACCATCTTGAGTGATAGAAAATCTGCCATTGAATTAACAGTCAATCTTGTCTTCCATGAGAGAACCAAACATATAGAGATTTCCATTTCACTAGAGACAAAATCAAAGATGGGTTGACTGAGGTTGTTTATGTGCATACGTAATAGCAAGTTTCTGATTTACTAACTAAAGTTTGGGGCAAGCCCGACAATTTCATCTCTTAAGCAAGCTTGGTGTGCTTAACATTCTGCACCTTCAACTTGAGGGGGTGTGTTAACATACTCACAAGTTACTATTTTAGTAGTTATTGATATTGTTCTCTTTGTATTACTAAAATACTTAGAACAAAAATTTTTGTTAAAAAGAAAATTTTGCAGTAAACAAAAGTTTTGTATTACAGTAAACAAAACTTTTGTAAAAAAAAATTTGCAAAACAAAACTTTTGTAGAATAAAACTTTGTGAAAACAATAACATAAAGATTCTGAACAAGTTTTCAAAAACTAGTAAATCAGAAATAATAAAAAGATGAAAAAAAGAGGTATCCGACTCCACAGAATTCACTATGTGTCCTTAAGGAATTTAATCCCTTTACTGTACCCAAGTTTGTGGATTCTTTCCTCCAGAATATGACGGATATACCTGTTAAAGAAGTAGCAATACCTCAAACTTCAATAACTTCAGCAAACTCAAATATACCTATTAAAGAAGTAGCGATACCTCAAACTTCAATAACTTCAGCAAACTCAAAAGGCAGCAATGAAATCACACTAAGACTCTACTTTTATTTGAAAGAAATGTATGCTGATGAAGGAAATCTTATCTCAAAAAATGAGAGAAGACCTCTCTATTTATAACCAACAAAGGGTGCTTATTGTGCCTTACTAGAAAAGTTACATCCGTATGGAAAAGACATAATCTTTTGGAAAGGTCACCACTCTTAGGGAAAACTATGACCCTTTAGAAAAGTCACAACCCTTCATTTCCATTAACACCTTTAAAACCCAACAATCTACCGCATGAATTGGCATGACTATTTTTTTTAAAAAACAAAATAAATAAAATACATGCAAGAAAGAACTTGTGTGATTCGTAAGTAAGGATTAATTGCATTTGGATAAGTAGATTTTCCTTTGAACTTTCCATAGTGAACATATGCCGCATATACTCAGTTAGTCAGTAGATGTGATATCTTTGAACCATCAATCTTTGTTGTACACCTAGACAACATAAGTCACACAACTAACTCTTTAACTAGTCTTGGTTCTGATTGTTTTGTTCATTTCAGCCATGAACACTTTCTGATTCATAAGTCCATAGAAAACTGGCCTTACAGATTCTTCTTGAAGCGTCTTACACTTCACACTTACATAGGTGATTTCTATATGTGTTATCCCATAGATACACTATTTGATATACCCTGTATCTAACTTAGAAACCATTAAAAGGTCATATTACCTTATCCTTGTTTCTGAGCATTGTCTTATCATGAGAATGGACATTACTAATAATTTTGACAATGTTGAACCATCATCAATGTCTTTGTTTGATCTCCTTGAACCTAGATCTTGGAATCTCCAGACTTCTAGGTAGAGTTATCGCCATGATGAATTTGTCCTAGGTCATAGTCCCATTCTCTTTGATGACCTCTCAACTCCCTCTCTATCTAGGCTTTTTGTAAGTGGATCTGACACATTATCCTTTGATTTAACATAGTCAATTGTGATAATTCCAGTAGAGAGTAGTTGTCTGACAATATTATGTCTTCATCATATGTGACAGGACTTACCATTGTATATAATACTCTCAACTCTTCCTATTGCCACTTGACTATCACAATATATGTATATATAAGCCATTGGTTTAGGACAAAATGGAATATCTTCTAAGAAATTTTGAGGCCATTCAACTCTTCACCATCCTTGTCTAAGGCTATGAACTCAGCCTCCATTATAGATCGACCTATACATGTTTAGTTGGATGATTTTCATGATATTGCTCCTCCACCAATGGTAATGACGTATCCACTTGTGGACTTAATCTCATTTGACCTAGTAATCCAGTTTGCATCACTATATCGTTCAACAGCTACTAGATACATGCTATAATGCAAAGCAAAGTTTTGAGAATGTTCCAAATATCCCAAAACCCATTTCATTGCCATCCAATGAGTTTGCTTGGGATTACTCGTGTACTGACTCAATTTACTTAGAGCACAAGCTATGTCTGGTCGGGTACAATTCATGATGTACATCAAACTTTCCAATACTCTAGCATAATCCAATTGAGACTGACTTTCACCTTTATTCTTAGCCAGATCAAGGTTCAGATCAATTGGGGTTCTTAAACTTTTGTAGTTTAGGTACTTGACTTTTTCTAGCACCATTTTCATATAATGAGATTGAGACAATGCTAGACCTTGAGAAGTTTTGTGAATCTTAATTCCTAATATCAAGTCAGCAACTCCTAGGTCTTTCATATCAGTCTTACTTGCAAGCAGACGCTTAATAACATTTATGTTAGCAATGTCGTTACTTATTATTAGCATATCATCCACATACAGGAAAACAATGACAATTTTATTTGGAGTGTTTTAATGTAAATACATTTGTCACACTCATTAAGTTTGAAATCATTAGATAACATTGTTTTGTTAAATTTTGCATGCCATTGTTTAGGTGCTTGTTTGAATCTATACAAATACATAACAAGTCTACATACCTTCTTTTCATTTCTAGGAACTATGAACCCTTTTGGTTGCTCTGTATAGATTTCTTCCTCTAAATTTTCATTTAAGCAGGTTGTCTTCACGTCCATTTGATGAATTTCTAGACCATACACCATAGCTAATGCTATTAACATTCAAATTGATGTAATTCTTGTTAGCGGTGAGTACATATCAAAGTAGTTAAGACCCTCACGTTGTCTAAATTCTTTAACAACAAGCCTTGCTTTATATTTTTTAATAGTGCCATCAACTTTTATTTTCCTTTTGAAAATCCATTTAGACCCTAGTGGTTTATTTCCAGGAGGAAGATCAACCGATTCCCATGTATGATTATTCAATCTTACTATTAACTGCCTCTTTCTACTATTGTGCTTCTAAAGAAGTCATAGCTTCTTTGAAAGTTCGAGGCTCATTTTCTAACAAAAATGTTACAAAATCAGGTCTAAAGGAAGCAGAGGTCTTTTGACATTTGCTACGCCTTGGATTTTTCTCATTATGATGACTCTCCTTTTCTTCTTCTCGAGGCCGTTTAATTCCTTTATTAGATGATTCATGTTCTTTTTATATGGATTTATTATTTCAAAGAATTCATTATTATATTATTCAATTACCGTATTAACATGAATGTAAATATTTTCTAATCGATGCACCAGAATTTGATATGTTTTACTATTCAAGGCATATCCTATGAACACACAATCAACAGTCTTAGGTACTATTTTTGTCATTTTAGGTTTAGGAATCTGGACCTTAGCCAAAGACCTCCACACTTTCAAGTATTCATGGTTAGACTTTCTCCCTTTCCATTTTTTATATGGAATAAATTGTGTTTTACTATGGAGAACTCAGTTGAATATTCGATTAGCCATAAGAATAGCGTCCCCCCACAAGTTCTGGGGAAGAACAGAACCAATTATCATGGTATTTATCATCTCTTTAAGTTTTAGATTTTTCTTTCTATAATTCTATTGGATTGTGGTGTGTAAGGGGATGTTGTTTGATGAATAATGCCATGTCTCAAATATATTTCCTCAAAAGGAGATTCATATTCTCTGCCCCTATAACTCTTGATCATTTTGTTTTTGTTAAGTTGTGTTTTAACTTCACTTTTATACTGTTTGAATACTTCAATTGCCTCATGTTTACTACTAAGTAAATAGACATAGCAGTCGCATACAGTCATCAATAAATGTGATGAAATACTTCTTTCCACCACTAGAAGCTATTGACTTTATGTCACAAATATCTGTGTGAATTAAGTCTAAAGGACTTGAATTACTTTCAATAGACTTATAAGGATGCTTAACATACTTGGATTCCATACATACTTGACATTGACATGTCCTAAACGTGAATGCCATAGATCAATTGACACAAGTAAATAAGAAGCATCAACTATATTATTTTCAACAATCATTACATTCAATTTTAAAAGACCTTCACTAAGGTAGTATTTTCCTACAAAGATACTATTTTTGCTAATTAAACTTTATCAGAAACAAAAACACATTTGAATCCATTCTTGATCAAGAGACTAGCAGAAACTAAGTTCTTCCTCATTATGAACATGACAAACTTTGTTTAGAGTCACCACCTTGCCGGATGTCATCTTTAAGCATACTTCGCCATAACCTTCAACTTTTGTTGTGGAAGAATTTCCCATGTAAATGGTCTCATCAGGTGCAGCAGGGGCATATATTGCAAAGGCTTCTTTTTCAGCACAAATATGTGTAGTGGCTCCAGAATCAAGCCACCACTCCTTAGGATTTCCTAGCAACTTGCATTGAGTCAACATGGCACATAAGTTATTCACTTCGTCCTTCTTCTCAATCATATTTTCTTAATTCTTTTTCTTTTGCTTCTTTGAAGAATAACAATCAACTGCTTTATGTCTAGCCTTCCCATATTTATGACAATTACCCTTGAATTTCTTTTTAGGTGAATTGCTTTTTGGTCCAAATGATTTCTTTCTCTTTTTTGATATTTGGTCCGTCTTAAACAATATTTTCCCTAGCTATTGTTGAACTTGTTTATGACATCTTTTCTACCGCTATATTATCCTCTTCAATTCTCAAGAGAATAATAAGATCTTCCACAGTCATCTCCTTTTGTGTGTTTAAAGTAATTCTTGAAGTCCTTCCAAAGTGGGGGTAACTTTTCAATGATGGTTGTCACTTGGAAAACATCATTCACAACCAATCCTATATTAAAGATTGTGTGAGTATTAAGAACAAATTTAATACGTTTAAAGTAGGTATTAAATAAATTTATACCTTCTGCAAGGAGATCACGAATTATAACTTACAATTCCTGAACTTGGGTAACCATAAGTTTACTATCTACCATTTTGTAGTCCAGGAATTTTTTCACAATAAACTTTTTCATTCAAGCATCTTCAGTTTTGTACTTCTTTTCTAAGACATCCCAGAGTTCCTTGAATGTCGTCATGTGACAATAGACATTGTACAAGTTATCTTGCAAGCCACTCAGAATGTAATTACTACATAGAAATCTGAGTGCCTCCAAACTTTAACCACCAAAAGGTTTTCACTCGCCCAGTGTTCCTTCAACCAGTACAGGAACATTCTCATTAATATATCTCTGTAGACTTAGGGTAGTCAAGTAGAAGAACTCTTCTACTACCACCTCTTGAAATCTACACTAGAAAATTTTGCAAGTTTTTCTGCTAGTGAAATTATAGGGGCATCATTTGAACGACTTGAAGATACAGAAGATGGTATTGTAGCAGTCGTCGTTCCAACATTCACTTCATTTGAGTTGGTCATTTTTTTTGTCACAAATAGAAAAATACTCAACTCTCAGAAGATTCATAAATTTTAAAATTAGAAATACAGAAAGGAAAAAATAAAATATTAAGTTCCTTAAGATTGTTGTTCTCTATGTATAACTAAAATAATTAGAACAAAAACTTTTGTTAAAAAAAAACTTTTGTAGTAAACAAAACTTTTGTGTTACAGTAAACAAAACTTTTGTAGAAAAAATTTGCAAAACAAAACTTTTGTAGAATAAAACTTTGTGAAAACAATAACCACAAAGATGTTAAACAATTTTTCAAAAACCAATAAATCAGAAGTAATAAAAAGATGGAAAAAAAGTGTCCGAGTCCACAGAATTCCCTGTGTCCCTAAGAAATTTAACCCCCTCACTGTACTCGAAGTTGTGGATTATTTCCTCATAGGATAAATTGGATATACTTGTTAAAGAATTAGTGGTACCTCAAACTTCAATAACTTCAGCAAACTCAAAAGGCAGCAATGAAATCACACTAAGACTCTACTTTAATTTGAAAGAAATGTCTGCAGATGAAGGAAATGTTAACTCCAAAAATGAGAGAAGACCTCTATTATAGACAACAAAGGGTGCTTATTGTGCTTTACTAGAAAAGTTACATCCTTATGGAGAAGACATAATCTTTTAAAAAGATCACCACTCTTAGGAAAAACTATGACCCTTTAAAAAAGTTGCAATTCTTCATTTCCATTCACACCTTTAAAACCTAACAATTGTTTTACTATTCCATTAGTTACTCTATTAGATGATGAAGTTAGTTAGATATGGCTACTATTTAGTTGAGAATGAAGGATGAGTTGCATATTATGAGCCGTCGAGAAACTTCCAGAATCTAGTTAGATATTTTACTCCTCAAGCTATAAAAACTAATGTATAGGGCCTCACTGTAACAGATTTCAGATTGCAGTTATCAATATAATTCTCTCTCTACTTTTCTTCATTCTTCTATAAGGTTCATCAATGGAGTTTTGAGTATGTGCTCTGGAATTTCATCAAGACAATATATTTGTTTTTTGGGCAGGTCAGTGTCCTGACAGTACGTGTACATAGTTAAGAACTTAGAATTGATTATTAGCCAAAATTTGGATATTATTAGGTACATACTTCCGAGGGAATCATGTCTAGATGATCACGAAATGTGATAAAAGTGGTGTGGTTCCCCTTTTGTCTGTAGATGTTTGTATAGGAACTGACACTCTTAGCTCTCCTTACACTTTACCAATAGTCTAAAAATAAAAAACATTTACAAGGGGAATGATGGATAATCTCCTCTATACTTTGCTTGTGCTTGGAATATGAGCATCCTAATAATATTAAAAATGTCTAATTCTACCAAACACATGATTAAGTAATCTCACATTTTATCCAGAATTAATATATGTTATCCCTTGAACTAAACAATCCCTACTTGGCCATCTCTTGAACCAAGTTCAATCAAACTCATGACCTCACAAGATGCCTTTACTTCAAGTTAACATGTCTTATTGTAATTCAGCTATGTCATTTGTTTACTGTCTGGTAACAATAACTTTAAGTAGTGAATGAAGTAAGAGATGTGATTCAACAGCTGTGTTACATCAATATTTTTTAGGCCAACACACTGCACCCTGACAAAATTTGAAGTAGAATACAAAAATCGGCATTCTAACTAAATGACACGTGGATGAAAAAATAGATAATTCAATTTGGAAAGGTAAGAAAACAAGAGTTTTATCTTTTTGGTCAAAGAGAAGAATCAGAGGTGTTATATTTATCAAAATTCAAGCTATGTTAGCATTGCAATGTATAATATATTAAAACCCAATATTCTGTTTAATTGAATTTTCTTTTCTCTTTTAAAATGCATTAGACAAACTTTCACCAGTTATAGAATTTGATATGACATGTCAATTCCAAACACCATTTTCTTTGTCACTGTTGTGGTTGATTTCCTAGTTTGTGCTGTTGATTTATAATAATTTGGTGATTCATTGATTCAATTTTAATTTCGTGAAGCTATATAGAAAATGGATTCAACACATATAGAATTGAAACAACTTTGTAGGACAGGACTAGGACAAATTATGAGACATTTAAATAAATTGAAAGATGAATTTCAAAACAGAAGGAATGTAGATAGAGAAAGCAATTGTTGGGTGAAAACAAATAACAAGGAGAAGGGCTTTATAATTTCATTGGAGGTCATGCTGGAGATGGAAAAAATTCAAAACTATGGAAAATGGAATGCTTGAAAACAATATACTATATTGGTTTATAATTAAATTTGAGAACTTCAAGATTTGGCGTAACTTAACATAAGAACCTCGCAAAAGTATAAATTTGATTTGGAAATCCAAATTTCTTATAGAGTTAAATTATTTCCTTTATTTATTTGCGCAATCAATATAGTGAAACAAAAAATTTTTCCTTATCTCGATATGCGTTAATTTGTTATCAAAACTCAATCCCTACTTGCTATTATAAAATACTAATCTTAATAGGTTAATCTTTTGATGCTTTATTTTAGTTAACGATTTAGTATTAGCAATTCTCCTTTACAATAGTTTCATCAAATCTTACTGTCTATGAGAATCTTATACAAATATATTAAATTATGACAAGCAAATAGTAGAAGAAGCTAACACTTTGGATGGTGGTTATGTATTGTTTCATAATATATTGTATTGTATTATATTATATTATATCATACTCTACTATTTTAATGAATATAATATTTGAATAAATTGTAACGTTCTCCGTTATTGGAGTTGTTACTGTAACAACCCTTCTTAAGATAAAAAGTCTCACATCGACAAAACACAGGAGAGACGCTGCATATATAAGTAAGCAGACCTTATCTACTAATGACTGTGACGACCCAAAAGCTAGCTATGATGGCACTCGCCTAACCCACCAAGGCGAGTCATCCCAAAACCCAAACAACTTAACAATAAAGATAAAATCGAATGATAATAGTCCAAATAGATTGATAAGCAGAAGAAAATAAACTAAAAATATCTGGTGTCACATATACAAGCCTCTACATATAGAATACTCAAATGAAATACAATGCAGAATGTCTAGTCCTCAAAACAGAACAAGAACATAAAATGGAATCCTCAAGACCTGCTGGAGACATAAGTAGCTACTTCACAAGATGCTCGAAAGCTCGAATCCAACAAGGAGGAGGTCTAACAAGATGGACCGGACTCACAACCTACAAAAATGTAGCAAGGGAGTTAGCACAAAACACAGGATACTCAGCAAATGGAACTAACCTAAGATAAAACAATGGAGAACACAAGAAACTCCTTAAATTCCAACCACTATCTGTCAGACTACAATCCCGCACACAGAAAAGTGCCAACACAATATAATATACAAATCATGGTAATAATAGATATACTCATCTTCTAGCATAGTATCTCATCACACAAGTATATTGGTAGCTTCAATACTTACATATAGATTAGGCATACAATAACTACACCATCTCATAAACGATATACAACTATATCAATCAAACATGGTAAGATATGGCATGGATTGGATGCCATGAGATGTACACAATGCAATGCAATGTCATATAATTGTGATGCATGTCTGCCCTATGCTACACATCCACTGATCATATATATGCCTCAAATCAGAACCCACAGGGGTATCACATAGAGCATGTACCTATGAACAGCACCGGCAAAGACCTCGGCCAATACATATCCGTCCGTTGTTACTCCAACTCATCCGAGAATGACCTTAAACCATCAGTATATTACCTCAGCTCGATCGCTAGAGATCTCGGCCGCCAATCTCCATGTTCCCTTACTCAAATTTTGGTCATAGCCATCACAAGTGTCAATGCACAAATAATAATAAATGTAACATGCATGATCACAATAACATCATCATAACATTAATCAAAATGATATCATTATCTCTGAGCCATTAGAATGTCAATATCATCAGTATCTCAATATCAACAGTGGATCATTATCAACAATATCTCAACATCATCATATCACAATAAAAGCATCATCTCGTTAACAACACCAAATGAATCACAAGATCATATAGATTATGAATTCACAAATAGATTGCAACTTATTATATATTCATAAAAACAAGTATTCAATATGAACAGTCACTGTCAAGCCTAGAATGAAACATTCCTACCCCCAAATAGTCAATTCCATACACATAGGAGCATACAAAGTTCATTCATACTTAACGAAAGGTTAACAGTCTACTTGCCTCAAAATTCTTGATATCAAGAAGGAATTGTTGCTTTTCCTCTCCTATAATACTCCAAATCACCACAATCTATACAGATATAGCACCACAATCACACAACGAATCTAATGACACTAAAATCAATGAATTTGAAGAAATAGGGTAAAATGGTAAAACAATTTCATGTTGGAAAACATAATCGGAAACTAAAAATTTATAGATGAAAATATTTTACTCATAACAAGAAATCCAATAGTGTAATCAATATAAAAAACAAAGTTAAGATGAGGGAGGAATCAATGATTCAAGTCTTGGGAAATTCAATTCCAAAAATTCCCAATATCCATCATCAAATCCCCAAAATTAGAAGTTAAAACCACAAATTAATCAATAAAAATATTTAAAATAGGTTAGAAAATAGTTATCCAATTACTTTGCCTCAAAAACCCACGAATTCTCCCTTGAAAATGAAGCTTCAAATGTCAAAAATGGTGAAAAGGGCTAAAATCACGTCTTTTAAAAGGAGACACTATTTAGGCACGTGCAATGCTCCATGAATGCGAGCCATATCCGTGAAACACAGCTAGAGAGGCATAACCCTCTGTAGATGCAACAATAACCCCGTGAATGTGGAGGTCTGGCTGCTGGGCCTCTGTGAATGCGACCCAATAGGTGTGAACATGAAGTACTGGTGCCAAATGCACCAACAGTCCTCAGCTTTTCAAAGACAAGAATGAGACTCTTAGGAATTCATTCGGAATCCAGTGAACACAAACTAAATATAGAACTCTACTAAAATTGATGATTCAAACTCAATAGAGCTGTCAAAATTTGAATCTAGAACCTCCGTGGCCTCGAACTTGAGAAAGGATCATTTAAACTAGTTTCAAACCTAAAAACTCTAAATATTCACAGAACCTCTAAAAATTAAGACGAGGGTATTTCTAGCAATAGTGACGAGGCAGGATTCGTACATCTGAACCACTACTATGCTCTCCTACTGGGTTAGAAACGTGAACATGCATGACATGGAATCACAAGGCAACTTAAACCCCAAGGAGAAATAAGCAAACACATGTGAATAAGTAGATCTAGGCTCAAATAACACAGATGCAGGGCGATGGAAAAACCAAAACAATACCTGTGATCACAGTATCGGAGGCCTCAACCTTGGATCTACCTAGAAAGGCATAGCAATGGCCACCTTGACTTGCACTCACAGAAGCGGATCCTCTAAGGCCTGAAGGAGGTAGAAGTATCACCTGATCCCCTACCAAGAGTACGTCTACCTATCATTCTGACCTCTCCCCCGACCCCTAGTCTGTGGGGCCGAACCTCTAGCTAGTTGTGTTGAATCTCAAATACGTGCTGCGGATGTGAATGGTGGGGCCTAGTGTGAGTCTTTCTAAGCCACTGGTGCATCATGTGATAAGGAGATCCACACCCAAAGTAGGATCTAGGGATGGAACACTGCTGTGAAGGAGCAGGAGGGATGCTGTAACCACCCCCTCCCAGTCCGTAGGCCTCTACTAAGAAGTAGATGAACCCTGCCCTAAACTGTAGGAATCACCAGGGCCTCTGTTAGAGACCCCGTAAATAATTCAATTGGGATAAAAATGGCTCATGGAAAATTTCATAAAAATTGTGTAAATGAT
>JAOTQR010089899.1:0-33364 GCA_025774065.1 Solanum ossicruentum
ATTGTTTTGTAGATACCACGCAACCGGGAGAGTGATTGGTTTGCTTGGCGTCGCGATCAACTTGAAGTAGAAAGAAGTTATGTAAAACTTTCTTACCTTTGTGGCATGAATTAGTATATAAAGAATTCCATCGTTGGCATAAACTCGTATGTAGAATTTCCATATACCTTTGAAGATGCATTAGTAAGATTAATAACCCCTTTTTGAGCATTAAAGTCTTTTGGGATCTAGGAGAAGCAATTACATGCTCTGGGTAGTTTACATACCCAGGATGAAGAATCTTCAAGGATTTCAGAGCCTCTCTGGAAAAACTCTTACACTTTCTCTCCTTCTTCTCCCTCAGAACTTACGTAAATGTTTAGAACAATGGGTTTTTAAAACTCTTCGTACATATTAATGTTTAGATAAATGCTTTTGGGGTATTAAAGTACATTAGGAAGGATGAAATTTCCCTTCCTGAAATAAAAGAAAAAAAAGAAATTTTGTACGTAGGTGCGCGTCGCGGAGGGGAGCGCACTAGTGTATTTTGGTTAAAATTTTGGAACACTAATTCCTATAAAAAATCAACAATAAAACACAAGTGCAATTCCGTGCCCCTGGCACATCGTGGAGGAGGCACAGATTTGCTACTATTTTTGCATGTTATGTGCTTTTTCGTAATTCGTCCTGATTTATTTTAAATCAGATTGAGACCATTTTCTGATTTGATTTTTTGTACTGATCGCAAATCTGGTCTTGGATTCACCATCAGAGCTTTGAAAGATGCATTGTGCGCATGATGTATTTTAGGGGTGTTTTCATAATTTTATAGGGTGTTACTTCATCTCCTCCTTGGAATCATTCATCCTCCAATAATGAGTAAAGGTTGGATGGAATAACGAATAACCCTAGAACTCATCTCATTCCTTATTTAGGAACACTTGAACTCTGATTATCCATCATCAATCTATCTTTGTCATAGACTCGGGAATGGAATAAAGCAAGGCATCAACTTAATGAAAAGAAACATTTGGATATGTTAAGAATAAAAATATTTATCTTCAACATCATCATTAAGTGGCACAAATAGATGAGAGTATTTAAGTATCATCGCTTTCTCAGCTTGCCACGTAGCTTCCTCAACAAAATTATTCCTCCATAAGACTTTAATGGAGGCTATCATTTTATTCCTCAGCTTCCAAACTTGTCGGTCAAGGATCTGGACTAGAATTTCCTCGTATGGAAAGATATCCTTCACCCCTGTACTCTCTACAAGAATGGCTAAGGTTGGATGCCCCAAACACTTCTTCATCATAGATAAATGAAACACCGGGTGAACTCCATCTAGCTCGGAAGGCAAGTCTAACTCGTAAGCAACCTTCTTAATCCTCCTTACAATTTTATATAGTCCAATGTAATGGGGACTTAGCTTTCCCTTCTTACCAAATCTCATGACACCCTTCATTGGTGACACCTTCAAGTACACCCATTCATCTACCTCAAACTCCAAGCCTCTCCTTCTCACATTCGTATATGACTTCTGGTGGTTCTGGGCTATCTTAAACCTTTCCATAATGGCTTTCACCTTTTCCATAGACTGGTGTATGAGATTAAGCCCAATAAACTTAGCTTCACCCACCTTGAACTATCCAATCAATGACCTACACCTTCTCTCATATAATGCTTCATAGGGGGCCATCTGAATGCTGGCATGATAGCTATTATTGTATGCAAAGTCAATCAACGGTAGGTGATCATCCCAATTTCCTTTAAAGTCAATAACATATGCTTTTAACAGATACACCAAAGTCTGAATAGTACGCTCTGCCTGCCCTTCAGTCTAAGGGTGAAACACGGTGCTCAAATTCATCTTCCTACCCAATCCCTTCTTGAAGGATCACAAAAATTGAGAGGTGAATTGAGCTCCTCTATCAAGGATGATGGATAAGGGGAACCCATACAACCTCACAATCTCACGAATGTATAGTTGGGAATACTCCTCAGTTACATAAGTTGTCTTAATTGCTAAGAAGTGGGCTGATTCACCCATATCCAATGATGTTGCTTTCTAGATCTTGGTAAGCTAGTAATAAAATCCATGTTGATCACATCCTACTTCAACTCCAGAATTTCAAAGTTCTGAGCCAATACACATGGTTTCTGATGTTCAACCTTAAACTGTTGGCAATTGGGACACTTAGAAACAAATTCAACAATGTCTTTCTTCACCCTATTCCACCAATAGACTTTCCTCAAGTCATGGTACATATAGGTGGAGCCATGATATGTGAAATATCTTATGCTATGAGCTTCGTCCATGATTCTATCTGGAACACCATCAACATTGGGTATACACAATCTCCCTTAATATCTCAATACCCCCTCACCGCCTTTGGAGAAAACCATCACCTTCTGCTTAACTACTTCTTTCAATTTGAGTAAGACACGGTCTTGGTCTTGCTTTTCTTTCACTATTGACACTAAGGATGAAGAAGAATCACACTAAAGAATGACCCTGTCTTCGTTGTTCTCCTCAAGTTTCACCCCTTATCGAGCAAATCTATGCACCTCATTGGCTAATTCTCTCTTCCCTTCCTCCTGTCATGAGGCTGGAATTTATATCCAACTAATCGTGCCGCCTAGCAAACTTACAACATTCAAGTTGCTAGTCAGCCTAACTCCCGAAGCTTAGCAGAACCTTAGAAAGACTAAGTTTAAGAAACATTATGAAGGAACTCAGCTATTTGGAGAAAGAAAGAACTCTTTTATTAGAGAACTCTTGGATGCTTACAAGACTTGATTGCTTTGTTGCTTGCTTGGTTGCATGGTTGGTGGCTAAAATGACAAGTCTAAGGGGTATTTATACTTGCCCCTTCTCTAAATAGACGACTAGGATCATTTTGATCCAACGGTTAAAAATGATGGCCTAGAGTCTTCTCCTAAAATATCTAGATATTTCCCACTAAATATCTTGGATATTTACAAGGCAAGAATTCTCTAGCCTAGCCTAGAGTGTTCTAGAATGTCCCAGGGCCTTCTTGCAAGCTCTATATGTTTCTAAGGAATCTAGAGAATTCTAGAGTGTTCCAGCCTATTCTGGATGTTGTCTAAGGCATATTTTGGGCAGAAATTGAGTTGTGTGTCCCAATCTTCCCCGCTCAATCTGGCGACATCCTCGGCACATTCTCCTTGTAGGCTTGGTTAAGGTCCTGGTGATCCCAAAGTGTTAGCTCATGTTCCCAGCTTGCCTCACTATCAGAAGCCCCTTTTTATTTGACAAAGTACTTAGTATAGCTGGCGTGAGTCCCCCATCTAGGAATGACGTGGTGCACAAGGATTTCCTCCATTTCTCGCTCTAACATCATGGTGATGGTTGTTGGTGCTATCTTTGACTCACCTTTGCTTGGCTCTTCCTCGTCCTGATGGTATGGCTTCAGAAAGCTCACGTGGAAGACCAATGCATCTCCAAATGTGAGGGTAGAGTCAAATGGTAGGCTAGCTTGCCAATGCGTTTCTCTACAGGAAACGACCCCTCAAAGTTCCTTACTAGCCCCTTGTGCACCTGGGCATATCTTCTGTGCTGATGAGGAAGGACCTTTACCATGAATAAGTCTCCTTACTCGAATTCTAAGTGCCTCCTTTTGGTATAGGCCTATTTTTTCATTTTATGTGTGACCTTTGTTAAGTATGCCCTTGCCAAGTCTGCGTTTTGATGCCATCCCTAGGCAAATTTGAAGGCGGAAGGATTCGGACCCTTATAACCAATGGCCATAGTTTGTGGCATCATTGGTTGTTTCCTTGTTGTAAGCTCAAACGGACTCGCCCATGTTGATTCACTTTTCTGCAAGTTGTAGGAAAATTGGGCGACGTCCAGGAGTTTGGCCCAATCCCTCTGGTTGGCACTGACATAATGCCTCAGATATAACTCTAGTAGAGCATTCACCCTATTAGTTCAGCCGTCTGTCTATGGGTGAAAACTTGTGGAGAAGTTGAGCTTTGACCCCAATATTTTGAAGAGGTCCATTCAGAATCTTCCCGTTAAACGGGTGTCCCTGTCGCTGATGATGGTCTTTGGGATGCCCCAATATTTCACCACATGTGTGAAGAATAACCTTGTAGCATCCTCAGCATTGAACTTAGCTGGGATAGGTATGAATACTCCGTACTTGCTGAATCGGTCCACGATGACCGTGATGTTGCTGCAGCCCTAGAACTTCAGCAGGCATGTGATGAAGTCCATGGAAATGCTTTCCCATGGTTTTTCCGCAACGGGCAATGTCTCCAATAGGCCAGCTGTTGGATGTTGTTCCACCTTGTCCTGTTGGCACACAATATAGGTTTTGAGAAAAAGCTCCACATCGTCCCTCATCTAGGGCCAAAAATAAGCTCGCTCAACCAGCGCCATAGTCTTCCGGACTCCAAGGTGACCTATCCACCTGGAATAGTGGAACTTTTTAATGATTTCCTTCCTTAAGCTGCCCCATTTCGATACATAGACCCCGTTTCCCTTGGTGAGGAGCAACCTGTCCTCAAGCCAAAAATGGCGTGTCTTCCCCTGACTTGCCAATCCCAACAAATTCTTGGCTTGTGGGTCTTCTCCAACCCCTCCTTGATGCGTTCCACCATTCGGAAACTTGGGCTTATGATAGAGGAAAGTTCTTCCTTCCTGTTTAGTGCATTGTCCACAACATTACCCTTGCCCGGCTTGTACTCCATCACAAAATCAAACTCAACCAAGAAAGCTTGCCACCAGACTTGCTTTGGTGTCAGCTTCTTTTGCTTAAGAAAGTAACTTGTGGCGACATTATCGGTCTTTGCAATGAACTTAGTGCCCTATAGATAATGTGTCCACGTCCGCAGGCAATGTAGTACAACGGTCATCTCTTTTACTTGAACTATGTAGCGCTTCTCCACATCATTTAGCTTACGAGTCTCATAAGCCAAAGGATGCCCTTCTTGCATTAGGACGCCTCCTAGGGCAAAGTCAGAAGCATCTGTTTGTACCTCGAATGGTTTGGTATGGTCGGGCAATACCAACATCGACTCTTTGATCACGGATACCTTCAGTGCCTCAAACGGTACCTGAGCCTTCTCATTCCACTCCCAGGTCTGGTTTTTCTTCAGTAGATCTGTGAGGGGAGCATCTATAGCAGGGTAGCCCTTGAAGAACTTCCGATAGTAATTGGCCAACCCAAGGAAAGACCAAAGTTTGGGCACTTTCTTTGGTGGCTCCTATTCTTGTATAGCCCGAAACTTGGACTCGTCCATCTACAGTTTGCCGCCTCTGACTATGTTTCCCAAGAAGGAGACTTCTCGTTGAGAAAAGGCACACTTGTCCTTCTTCACGTACAGCTCATTCGTCCGGAGTGCTTGGAAGACTTGTCGCAAATAATTTACATGATCCTCCAGTGTGTTGCTATAAATGACAATGTCGGCCAAGTATACCACCAAGAATTTATCTAAGAATGTCTATAGGACGTGATTCATGAGGTTATAGAATGTCGCTGGGGCATTCATAACTCCGAAGGGCATCACAAGGAATTCATATGAGTCATATCTCGTGACACAAGCTGTCTTGGCTTTATCTGCCTTGCCAATCTAAACCTGGTAGTACCTCGATCATAGCTCCAACTTGGTGAACTATCCTACTTGGCCAAGATGGTCCAACAAGTCAGCGATAAGCGGGATAGGGTACTTGTTATTCACCATGATTTTATTGAGCATCAGGTAATCGATGCATAGCCGAAGCCACCCATCATTCTTTTTTTGGAACAATATCGGGGCTCTATATGGTGCTTTTGATGGACGAATGTACCCTATGTTGATCAACTCCTTCAGTTGCCTCCATAATTCTTCAAGCTCCGGAGGCCCCATGCGGTAAGGCACTGCCGTAATGGGGATGACACCTGGTTCCCGCTCTATCTTGTTGTCCACCTCCCTCTTTGGTGGTAACCTCTTCGGCAGCTCAGGTGGCATCACGTCCTGGAACTTCTCTAGGACATGTTGGACCTCTTGTGGTAGGGCTTTGGCTAGGGGAATGGCGGTATCTTCCTTCAAGGCAACCAGGTACGTTGGCTCCTCCTTCTTGACTCCTTTGGCGAGTTGCATGATGGAAATTTGTCTTTCTTGGAGTCGGGTTTCACACTTCACTGGGACTAGGTCTGTCTTACCTTCTTCTAGGATACACAGGAAGATCGCGAAGGGAATTAAGATGGCCTTGACCATGTCTATGAACTCAATACCCAGGAGAAGTGGATAATCGTCCATGGTCACGATCGAGAAATTGATGTTTCTAATCTAATTGCCTAAGCATACCTTTACATTGTGGGAAACTCCAAAGGTCTCTATTGTTGCAGAATTTACGCCCTTGAGCCAATCTAGGCTTGTATCATATCGGATGCCCATTTTCTTAGCCTCATGAAGGGTGAGGAAGTTGCTGTCAGCACTTGTGTCAACTTATGCCTTCACGGTGTGTTGTTCGATCTTGGCTTCAGCAAACAACCTCCCTTTTTTCTCATTTTTGGGCACATCCACCATTGCCTGGACTGAACTGAGGAGTCGCATAGCCCCTATCATCGCCTCTTCCTGCTCGCATACCTCGATCAGGGCCGAGAGTTTGCTCTTTTTGGGGAAGTCCCTCGTCCAGTGTGGCCTATCACAAAAGAAGCATTTGACTGGGGGTCTAGCCTTGGCCGGGTACTCTCTGTGTCCCTTTGCCCTTTTCGTCGCCTCCTTGCCTCTAGATAGGTCTCCCCCGCTCTTTCTCTTGCCGCCCTTGTCCTTGGGTTTAGGTTTTTCCACTTTACTAAACTCAATGAGGGACTCGGACATGGAGGTAGCGGTGGTTAAGTCTTGAGCCCACCATCTCTGGATCTCGAGCCTTGCCCACTGTTGCAACCCATCCATAAAGGCAAAGAAACCTTCTTTATCAGGGTAGTCAGGGATTTCGAGAAGTACCTTGGTGAACTCCTTAACGTATTCCCAAATGGCTCCTTTGTGTTGCAGACGCCTTAATTTGCCACGAGTCTTCTCCTCAACATTGCTTGGGTAGGACTGTTTTTTGAGTTCTGCCTTGAAGTCTGCCTAAGTATTGATAGAGCAAGTGCCTTTCTCCATATCACTTTATCTCTTTCTCCACCAGACCATTGCGGTGTCCTCAAGAAAGAGACTGTCCATATTCACCTTTAGAGCCTCGTCGGTCATGACGAGATCCCTAAAGTATTGTTCCGTGCTCCAAATAAATTTGTCTAGTTCCCTTGCATTTCTAGACCCTTTGAAAGGTTTGGGCCGGGGAACATCTAATTTGGAAAGGGTAGTCCTTACCTCGGATGTGCTTGTAGTCCCCTGGGCAAGAGCCCTTCTGCATAAGCTAAGCTCTTCCTTGGTTCTCTCTAGCTCATTCAAATCCCTAGCTCTTCTCGCATTGAAGAAGTCTGTCGCGTATACTTCTCCTCCATGGCCTTCATATTGTTGAGATATTGGGCTTGGAATCGGTTCATGGTTGATTGCATCTCCTCCCGCAATCCGTCTAGGCCTTGGTCGACCCCCTCGAACCTTTGCTCGGCCTCCTCGAACTTTTCCTTCCCATCGGCTATGGCCAACTCCACTTTGGCTAGCCGTATCTCAACTTCGACCATGGCCTCCCCAGAGCAATACCTCTAGCCCCTGGATTTCTCCTTGCCAACTTGGGTGATTTCACTGCCGCCTTCCATTCTCCCTTGATACTCTGATGAACATGATGCTCTGATACCAACTGTCACGATACTGGAATTTATATTCAACTAATCGTGCGGCCTAGAAGACTTACAACGTTCAAGTTGCTAGTCAGCCTAACTCCCAAAGCTTAGGAGAACTTTAGAAAGACTAAGCTTAAAAAACTTTACGAAGGAACTCGACTATTTGGAGAAAGAATGAACTCTTTTATTAGAAAACTCTTGGATGCTTACAAGACTTGATTGCTTTGTTGCTTGCTTGGTTGGTGCCTAAAATGACAGACCTAAGGAGTATTTATACTTGCCGCTTCTCTAAATGGACGGCTAGGATTATTTTGATCCAACGGTTACAAATGATGGCCTAGAATCTACTCCTTCAAATATCTAGATATTTCATACTAAATATCTTTGATATTTACAAGGGAAGAATTCTCTAGCCTAGCCTAGAATGTTCTAGAATGTCCCAGGGCCTTCTTGCAAGCTCTACATGTTTCTAAGGAATTCTAGAGAATTCCGGAGTTCTCCAACCATTCTGGACATTTTCAAAGGCATATTTTAGGCAGAGATTGAGTTGTGCGTTACACTCCACATGGGTGGTGCTATCCATAGACGTCCTTCTAAGAGCACCAGCAACAATATTAGTAATACATAGGTGGTAAAAATGCTCAAATCATAATCCTTGAACAACTCCAACCATCTCCTTTGTCGCATGTTGAGCTCTTTCTGGTTGAACATGTATTGCAAGATTTTGTGGTTAGTGAACATGTCCATACGCACTCCATACAATTAATCACTCCAGATTTTAAGTGCAAACACCACTGCTGCCAACTCAAGGTCATGAGTCTAATAATTCTTCTCATAAACCTCAAAATGTCTAGAGGCGTAAGCTATTACCTTCCAGCTTTGCATAAGTACATATCCCAATTCCACTCGATAGGCATCACAATATAATGATGTCCCCCATCTCGTATGGCAAAGTCAACACTAGTGTTGTAGTCAATCTAGTCTTCAAGTCCTTAAAACTCTTTTCACATGCCTCAGACCATTGAAACTTGGTCTTCTTCTGAGTCAGCTTAGTCAATGAGGCTGACAGAGAAGAGAAGCCCTCAATAAATCTGTGATAGTACCCTGCTAAACTTAAGAAGCTTCTTATTCCTTTTAGAGAAGTGGGTCTTGGAAAGTTATTAATTGTCTCAATCTTCTGAGTATCCACTCAAATACCATCTCTCGAAATAACATGGCCTAAGAAAGCCACTGACTTGAGCCAAAACTCACATTTGGAGAATTCGTATACAACTCATGATCTTTGAGTGTTTGCAAAACCACTATAAGGTGATTGGCACATTCATCTTCATTCTTCAAATATACCAGAATGTCATCAGTAAACACGATGACGAACATATCAACATATTGCCTGAATACCCTGTTCATCAGATCCATGAAAGCTGCAGGTGCATTTGCCAACTCGAAGGACATGACAAAGAACTCAAAATGTCCATACCGTGTCCTAAAGACTATATTTGTAATATCACTTTCCCTCACCTTCAACTAATGGTAACCCGATCTGAGGTCTTTCTTGGAGAAACAAGTAGCACCCTAAAACTGGTCAAAGAGGTTATATATTCAAGAAAGAGGATACTTATTCTTTATGGTAACCTTGTTCAATTGCTGGTAGTCTATACATCCTCAAAGAACCATCTTTCTTATGCACGAAATAAGACAGGAGCACCACAAGGTGTGACATCAGGCCTTATAAAACCTTTTTCTAACAAGGTTTTCAATTGCTCTGTCAATTCTTTCAACTATATTGGGGCTATTCTATAGGGTGGAATTTAGATAGGTTTGATCTTGGGAAGAGAACCATTCCCAAAGTCAACGTCCTTATCAGGAGGGACCTCGAAAAGATCCTCTGGAAGTACCTTAGGAAACTCATTCACAATCGAAACTGACTCAAGAGTAGGAGACTCAACATCATCAGACTTTACTCACTCGAGGTGGTAAATAAAACCCTTGGATATCAACTTTCTAGCTCTAAGATAAGAGATGAATTTACCCTTAGGGGCAACAAAACTCCCTTTCCACTCTAAGATAGACTTATTAGGAAATTGGAACATAACGATCTGGGTTAACAGTCAATAGAAGCATAATAGGCTTGAAGCCAATCCACGCTCATTATTAGATCAAAATCAACTATGTCCAGCTCTATCAAATCAACTAAGGTGTCTCTATGATAAATAAACACTACATAGTCCCTGTAAACCCTTTTAACTAAGATAGACTCACCAGTAAGAGTATAAACAAAAAAAGGTTCATGAAAGAACTCTAAAGGAACCCAAAACATACTAGCGACATACGGGGTCACAAAAGACAAGGTGGCACTCGGATCAATCAGTGCATAGAAATCTTAACTAAAGACTCAAAGCATAATCATGACAATATCTTGTGCGGTATCCTGATCCTGTCGATTACCCATAGCATAAAGGGATTTCGTCCTGCCTCCTGTACTCGTAGTAGTGCCCCTCTTATTGTTACCCATTGGGGGTGCTGTGGAAAACTGAGCTCTGCTACTTTTTTCACCTCGTCTCCTCTTCGGGCACTCCTGCTCGAAGTGATCTACCTGCCCACATAGGAAACAAGCATCCGTGCCCAAATAACACCTACCCTGATAGAGTTTCCCACAATTACCACAAGGTGGCTTTCCCTTTGGGCCCTAAGTCACACTGTCCTGAGATTGGGCATTGGGGTCCCAAAATTCTGATAACCCTATGATTTCTGATCATACCTGTTTAGCTGCACAGGTGTGCTTTCTACAGGCAGTGCAGGATACGATGATCTCTTCTTAAAGTAAGACTTGTCACCTCTATTATGTCTCTTCGGGCTTGGCTCATGCCCCACTGATTTTGCCTTTATACTCAAATTCTCTTCTCTATCCCTCCTCTTATCGTCTTCTGTTTACTGGGTATACACCATAAGTCTGGAGATGTCCATACAAAGAATCAACAAAGTATCCTTACACTCTTTCTGCGCATGTATAGCCAGGCCAGACACAAACCTCCTCATCCTCATTCTCATGTCTCTCACCATCTTTGGAGCATACCTTGACAATTTGTTAAACTTAAGGTTATACTCATCATCCCTACCTGTTTCAGGTTCACAAACTCATCAATCTTCGCCTCCCTCAACTTTTGAGGAAAGAAGCGATCGAGGATGGCAGCTTCAAACTTCTTCTATGTTGTAGGCTACACATCCTCACCTCTACTGCCCTCCCACTAAGTGTAGCACACATTAGCCATGTCCTTCAGCTGGTAAGACGCAAGTTCAACCCTTTCTATCTCATTCGCATGTATATCCCTCAAAACCTTGTACATCTCATCAATGAAGTTCTGCAGGTCCTCCTCCACCTTCAACCTATATATACTTGAGGGTTCATCCTCAAGAATTCCCTGAGACGAGTTGTAGCTGAGGGCTCCTGTGAGCCAGAACTAGGAGCTTGAGAACCTTGTCTATTCCCCTGGAAGGCCACCAATTGAGTCAGGATGGTGAGGGCTTCTGCGGATTCTGCCTCAGTAGTGGGAGCTGGCTGGGGCTGAGTAGGGGGTGCCTGAGGGACCTCAGTAGTCCTAGCGGGGTGTCCCCGTCTCCTAGTCTTAGTCTGAATCAGAGCCTCTGGCTGTGTTTTCTCAGCAATTGGAGCTGGGGCATCTCGCTGAGTGGCTGTTCTCTTTGGCGACATTTTTTATAAGCATAAAACGCATGAGTTAACACAGGATTTCGCAAGTTAAACTCTATAGGATAAACTCAGATTATAGAAGAATGGTAACACATCCTAATTCCTATAGCCTCCTGCTTATGATGTGTGGAGCATAACATACCTATAAACATGACTCTACTAGACACAGATTCATAGACTCCCTAGGACACTCCAACTCTATGTTCTAATACCAAGTTTTTCATGCCCTGGGAGGGCACCATAGACATAACTAGCACTCGGAGAGTACTGCTAGCCCACCTAGTTTTATTGCATTAGTTCAGTCAATTCAATAGCGAAATTTAATAGAATAAGTATAATAATAATCTTTGTGTGGGCTCAAGCTGTCAACTTAATCTATCATATATGAAATACGATATCAAAACAAAGTCTCAATATAACGAAAGGAGAGGGAAAGAACCCCCAACATGAACCATCAACATCTATGTCTTGAAGCCTCTATATTACTATCTGAGACAGTACCATGATAGGCTGTGGCTAGAAAAAATCAAGAAAAGGCCATCAACCTAAAGAAAAATAACCATCCTTAGAATTCAGGGGAGGACTCAACACTATCAAGAATTCAGAAAGCTCTTAACCTCAAGGTTGGGCTACCGAAGTCCTCTGTCTGCAGAATCTGCATCATAAAATGATGCAGCACCATAGAGGCAATAGTACAAGGAATGTGCTATATGCAAAATGGGCTAATGTAAATGGAACCAAATAACAATCACTCATCACTCACTCATCCTTACCTCAGAATAAAGGACATGACTCAATGACCTCACTATCTATCGAGACATCAAACAATCACATCGTATTAGAGTTCTACAATCATGAAACCTATCTGGGAGTTTCAGAGACTGACACCCATCACCTATGAACTAATGATGGTACAACAAAGTGATGTCATTATGACATCCACCCAGTACCTTGCAGAAGTGAAAGGGCGTACAACAGGGGTTTATAGTAATAGTAAGTCCACTTTTGGTACTAAGAAAACATCCATTCTCACGATCCAATCCTCTGCTATGTTGGCCACATAGTTAATGAGTGTGAGTGGGACTCTCTCTTACTCATTTTTGGTGCTTAATACTCCTCTCAGGACTTAACATGCTCATAAGTCTTTCAATTCATCGATAATTTCTATCACTCAACCCCTATGGGCAAGAACACTCACCTCATCTCATCATCTATAAACTCTAGGAGCAGGACTATTCTTTAAGTGAAGAATTAGCCTTCAGTTAACTCTATCAATACCATTTCCAGCTTTTTTAGTCATCAATACACTGACCTTAGGACTCAAGACTCAATCAAGCATCACACTCAGACCATCAAGGCTCTAGACATTTCCCCTAAATTCAATATCCGTGTCTCTAACAGAATATTTATAGGGCACATTGATAATCACATAATAATGCATTTATACAGTAACGTTAAGCATGTTGATCATCAATTTAAGATAATGTATACAAATTAAAGATAAATTTTAAGATAACTTTCAAGAATTTCAATTCGAGGCTCCTTAATCATCAACTATCATCCTGTTACATGTATGGAGCACATGGAAGAAGAAATTCCATGCTCTGGGCAATTTACATACCCGTATGAAGAATCTTCACGGATTTTGGAGCCTCTTTGGAAAAACCCTTACACTTTTTCTCCTTCTTCTCCCGCAGAACTTACGTAACGGTTTAGAAATGAAACCCTTTGTGCACATTTAGACTTACATAAATGCTTTTGGGGTATTAAAATACATTGGGAAGGATGAAATTGCTTTTCCCCAAATAAAATAAAAAAATAGAAATTTTGTAAATAGGTGCATATCACAGAGGGGGCGCGCACCAATATATTTTGGTTAAAATTTTGAAAAATTGACTCCCATCACAGAGGGGGCGTGGATTTGCTACCATTTTTGTACATTAGATTCATTTTTGTAATTCTATCAGGTTTGTCTTAAATCACGTCGAGACCATTGCTTGACTCGATTTTCAATGCTAATCGCAAATTTGGTCTCGAATTTTCCATCAGAGCCTTAAGACTCATTGTATGAATAGTTAGTTTTAGGGGTATTTTTGTAATTTTATGAGATGTTAGAAGGAAATGGTGCCCTTAGGTATCGAAGTAGGTTGTGTGTACCATGTGTTGATGGCTTGATAGAAAAGATCCTTGATAAGGCCCATAACTCTCTTTATTCTATCCACTCCGATTCCACCAAAATGCATAGAGATTTGAGAGAGGTGTATTGTTGGGGAGGCATGAAAGCGGATATTTCCTAATTCGTTTCCAGTTGTCATAGTTGTCAACAAGTCAAAGCAAAGCATCAAAGGCTGGGAGGCCTAACCCAAGATATAGAGATTCCCACTTGGATGTGAGAGGTGATTAACATAGATTTTGTGGTTGGGTTTCCCAAGACTAGAAAAGGTTTTGATTCCATTTGGGTTATAGTATAGAGGATGACAAAATTGGCTCACTTCCTACCAGTTAAGATCACATATGGGGCTGAAGATTTTCCAAGGTTATACATCCATGACTTGGTGAGGTTGAATGGGATTCCTTTTTCCATCATATCGGATCATGGTGCTAAATTTACCTCGCATTTTTGGAGGTCCATCCAAAGGGGTCTTGGTACTAGAGTTAAGCTTTGTATGGCCTTCTACCCTCAAATAGATGGCCAAGACGAAAGGACCATCCAAACACTTGAGGATATGCTTAGAGCATACGTGTTGAAGCTTAAAGTTTGTTGGGATGATTATCTTCTGTTATTGAGTTTTCCTACAATAACAACTATCATTCTAGCATCGATAGCGCTCCTTTTGAGGCTCTCTATGGTAGATGTTATAGATCACAGTGCGGTGGTTTGAGGTTGGTGAGGTGGCCTTGATAGGACCAGATCTGGTTATGGAGTCTATTGAGAAGTTTAGGATGATTAGAGAAAGGTTGAAGATGGCCCAAGGTCATCAAAAGTCTTGTGCCAATGTAAGGAGAAGGGAGCTTGAATTCAAAGTTGATGATTGGGTCTATGAGAAGGTGTCATCTATGAAGGGTGTGGTCCATTTTGGTTATAAGGGAAAGTTGAGCCCAAGATATGTGGGTCCTTTTAGGATGATGATAAGGGTTGGCAAGGTAGCTTATGAGTTAGAACTGCCTAGGGAAATGAATTTGATTCATTCAGTGTTTCATATGTCTATGTTGAGCAACTGTGTGGGTAATCTGAATGCTATTGTGCCTCTTGATGTTGTGGGTGTGGCTGAAGATAATTTGACATATGAAGAGGTTCCAATTCAAATTTTTGATAGGCAAGTGAAGAAATTGAGAAACAAAGAGGTGGCTTCCATTAAGGTCCTTTGGGGAAATCCACAAGTTGAGAGTGCTACTTGGGAGGCCGAAGCGGACATGCAAAAGTGATATCCTTACCTTTTCCACTCCACTCAAGCCTAAGGTATTGATCTAAGTCCCTTATGACTGTCATGCCCATGGCCTAGTCCCACCTACTACTTGTTAATTGTCATTCATGTTGAGTTATGAAGATGAAAAGCGATGAATTCATTCATTAATTTTTATCTTACCCCATGGATCTAAGAGTTTCCAATCCTATGTTGAGTGAGATATGACCTGAGTTTTATACTACGTATAGTTCTTTTTACTTAGAGGGAGTCTTGATAGATGAGGGAGATAGTACTTCGTTATGAGTATTCCCAAATAAGATTTCTCGGTTTAATCATGCTAATGATCTTCTTTCCAAGTTCTTTCGAGTGATACCATCTTTCCAGTCATGACAGAAGTGTTGATAATAGTGGAAGAGTGATGGTTGATGGGAGAGGGTGAGAGTTCTTCATTCTGATGTCATCAGACGCATGCCCTGACCTTTGGTATGTCATGCCACTTTTGATGGTATGACAAAGGGTGTTAAGTTTTAGACGTGGAATTGTGCTTATTATGCATGAGGAGTAGTATTTGAGATTTCACCAACGGAGCAGATGATGAGTGCCTCCAAGACCAAATTATGATGTTGATAGTAGTAGACTGAGGGTGAAGGTGGATAAGAAGAAGTGAATGTATCCTTAGCGTGACTTGTGTCATGTAGAGATAAGGGTAGTGAGAAGGGGAGAGATGAGACATTATGATGGGCAATAGATATGTAAGAGTATGATGGTGTGTCTTTAAGTGATAGCTCAATGAATAATGGAGGTAGAAGTGTTAAGTAGGCTTAAAAATTCTAAGACATATTTGAGGTGGTCAGAGTGATAGGCTTGAATGCGTGGTTGTTATTATGCAAGTATTGATGATAGACAATTGAAAACTTCGTAACAAAGGGCTTGAGTGACAATGGTGAGGTAATAAAGAGGAGTAGCAATCTTTTAATGAAAGCCCATGGAAGTTTAGAGTTGACTATTGAGGATTAGCTTGGTATGAATATGATCATCTCGTGAATAGCACCTTGAGACATAGAAGTACGCTTGAATGGACGAGGAGGAGGTGGTTAGATGGAAATTTGAGTAAGAGCCATACACTTAAGTTGAGACAGTAGAGTGCTATGAAAGTGAGTACAATTAAAGTGGGGAGTTGAACTCGGGAGTGTCCATAGAGTCTTGCATATCATGATAGTCCCATTCTCGGTTAGGCTTGACCTTTGTAAGAGCATGTAGTAAAATTTAGGCCTTGATGAGTGTTGTGAGATGTAGAGAATGATGCCATCTAAACTGTTAAGTTTTTTACTCTTGAGTCGATGTTCACCCATGAGTTGGAATATTTGAGTAATTAAGTTCTTGATGTGTATATTCCGGAATCTGGATAGAGACTGCCAAGATCAATGAGGAGTTGGGAGATTGATTGATTGAGTATTAAGAGGAGCTTTCGATTGTTATTCGTGCCTTAATTTCCATCTCGACTCATCATTCAAAGATGAATGATCCCAAGGGGAGATAATGTAATCCTTTCTTGAAATTACGAAAATACCCCTAGGATGGAATCGTGCGATAATGCGTTAATCTAAACTCGGATAAAAATTTTGAGACCTAATTTATTATCAGCATGAAAAACTAGGTGGGGAAGTGGTTTTGACCTGATTTTAGAATAATAGGATTGAAAAGTTATTTTTTGATCCGAAAAGAGAATGAAGGTACGCGATAGGGCCATGACACGCTTTCCTCGCAGACCTAAACTTATATTTTTTTCTTTTTTTTTTGACAAGGGTTGGATTTTTGGAAATACATAGGTGCACGATAGGTCCACGTCATAGACCTGTTCCAGCAAAGTTTAAAATTTTAAATCTTTTGAGGGGCATTCTAAACTTTTGCCCACCCCTTCTAGACTTAGCCCACGGCCAATAGAAGTCATTTTTAGCCTAAAAGAGTTTCAAAAACATATTATAAATCCCCTTACGTAAGAACTAAGTAGAGACCTTGAGCAAAGAAGAAGAGAAAGAGCTAAAGTTCAAAGGATTGAGGCTAATTTCTTGAGGAATTGATTTTCAAACTCCATACCAGGTATCTAAGGCTTTCTAAAGTGTTGGATAATGTTCATACACAAGCCCCTTCATCAATTTGAGTGTAGTTTAGACGTATTAATTGTGTAATTTAAACCCTATAATCCTTTAGTTTTAAATTCTTGCATATGTTAGAATTTCGTGAATGTATTTGAGCAAACTTGTGAATCTCATTGCTATTGTCATGAGTCATGAATGTATTTCACATGCTTGATACCCTAACTGTAACTTTACAATTTTTATTGCTTAATGATTAAACTACAATTTATTCCCTAACTTTCGAAACTAATTAATGTGAACCTGAGAAGTATATTTGTTCATTAAATGTATTTTTCTTGCTTCATGTGTGCATGTGTTGAATATGGATAATGTGACATCACTTGACAATAATTCATGAGTGTCTTGCATGATGTGGAGTAGAGTCTTGAGTGACATCGCATGGACTATGATCCTGAGTTATTGAGTTGTTGAGTAATTGAGTTAAGCTACTGAGAACTGAGTTGACTTATCTGAGATGAGTCGGAGAGATGAGTTGAGCTAATTTCTATAAGTATGTTTTAGTCTTGGAAGGAGTATTGAGCACCAAGTTGGGTGAAGAGAGTCACCCCAGAACTACGTTGCTAGCGTACAATGGTCACACAGGATAATTCTTGCGGCTCGAGTCCCTATAGTGTCACGACCTAGACTTAGGTCCTAGACATGACATGACATATGAAGAGCCCAAACGGTACTCCAAACAAGCCTCTTAGCATTTCATTACACATCCTTGGTTACGGAAGCAATTATACAACAGCAATAGATAACAAAAGGCATATACGGGGCTAAAGGACATCTTTGATATCGTAGAAACTTAACAAGCCAATAGTATAGCATTAACATATCATAAGGTTCCAACAACACCTCTAATACATAGATAGGAGCGAGGGCCAAGACAATATCTGGGCTCACCCTGAAAGTCATAAGTCTTTGACATAGAAAAGTCAATATATAGTATAAATCAAGTGAAGCATGTCCTCGGAGTTGACGCCTCACCAACTTACTTTGAGAGAAATAATACTAGCCACATGGAGGACGAGGATGATCAAGTGGGACTCTAGTTCCTACATAGTAACATAATGTAGGAATAGAGTATGCATTAGTACAACTACATGTACAAAGTATGTAGGATGCAATGCAACAAAAGATAGGCAACATAGGGAAAATGCAATATCATAAGCAATGGATAACATAATAACAATGTGACATGTATGAATGATGATTGAAGTAAAACATTCTTATATAGAACATATTTTATATACAATAAGAGACCAACATTATGATGGATTGTCACACCCTACCATCCATGTTGATTGAGGTATCAACCCCTCAATTATTGATGGTTGTCTCACCCTACCATCCATTGTGATTAAGGTATCGACCCCTCAATTAGTTGACGGTTGTCTACCCTACCACCTATGGTGGTTGAGGGGTCAACCCCACAATTGGTTGATGGGTATCTCACCCTACCATCAATGGTGATTGAGGTATCAACCCCTCAATTGGTTGATGGTTGTCGCACCCTACCATCTATGGTGATTGAGGAATCACCTCCTCAACTAGGCCTGGTCAATTTACAATACTATAAGTACTTGTAATGGAAAAACTCATATAAACATCCCTTTAATCATCATAAAGTCATTCAAGTCATAGGCCATGCAATGGATCATCAATAGATCAAGAACCCTAAACTGGACATTAGATTAAACACTTGGTGGTTGTGCAATGCTTGTGTAAAACTACGCAATTCAAGAGCCAAAGCATGCAAGAAAACTTAAAGTAAATCAACCCACCAATATGTGGTAATACCCTCATGCAAGATACATCAAAACCCTTTACCAAATCACACAATGGATCATAGATTCATAGCTCAAAACATACTTAAACAGTCCACATTTTATGAAACCTTAGCATAGTTCATAGTCAAATTCATAGTAAGCAAGACCCACAGTAAATAAACTTAGAAACATGAAATTTATGTAAAAAGGAAGCATGGGCATCATGGGTGAAAGGACCCAATAGTTCAAGAACACATACATTAACTTTGGAGATTTTATTGAAGAAGATTTGAATGGAGACTTGAAGCTTGAATGAAATCCTTAGATTTGGATTGAGACTTGGCTCTTGAATTTTAGGTGAAATATTTGTCTAAGTATTTGAGAGAGTATTAGAGAATGTCTGGTATGATATGATATTGAAATATGGCTGAGAATAGGTGTTTTTCCATATAGGAAGACTTAGGTCCAAGACGCAAAGGCCTTGGACCTAGACAACAAAACTAGGCAAAAATAACATAGAGGCGCGCCCTGGCCGCGTCACGCTAGGGATGCGAAAACCTCTCTAGAAATTGCATTTTGGGAATTTCAAATTTGAATATGGTTGCTCCAAAATCGGGGTTAGACCCATTTCCCACTAAATATTTCTCCTGATAAAAAATATGAAGTCTAATTTTCGATTTCACGCACGGATTTTGAGATATATGGAAATTAGGAATTAAGGAACTTCTGAGGCATATTTTCGGGCACTTTTTGGGGTCGTTTCAGTATCTCCCCCTTTGAAAAACTCATTTCTGAATGTCAAAGAAACATGTATAAGAGAAGTAAAAAAGATAATTTCATCCCACACAAGGATGCAACGATGCACTTAAACATTATTTAAAAAAAGTCAATGTAGTACCAAAATCACCATGAACTTGTCAATATAAACATAAATGTATGCAAATGATGTAGGGGTTGAAATATAAGACTTGAAATCACATAAGAGATATAGAATTAGCACCTTAGTCTTGAGTAGAATGGACGATATGGGGATATTGCTTTTGCATGTTCACTTCGGCCTTCCATGTAGCATTTTCGACTTGTTGATTACTCTAAAGGACCTTAACAGAAGCCATATCCTTATTTCTTAACCTCTTCAATGATCTATCCAAGATCTCTACAAGAACCTCTTCATAAGACATGTTGTCTTCAATAACATCCACAATATCCAATGGGACAATAGCATTCATATTACCCACACAGTTCCTCAAACTGGATACATGGAATACCAGATGAGCTAAATCCATTTTCACTAGGCAACTCCAACTCAAAGGATACCTTACTAGTCCTCCTCAACACCATATAAGGACCCATATATCATGGAATTAATTTACCCTTTTTACCCAAAAGAACCAAACCCATCATGGGTGATACCTTCAAATAAACCCAATCACTAACGTTAAATTCAGGATCCCTTCTCCTCACATCGGCATAGGATTTTTGATGACTTTGGGATGTTTTCAACCTTACCTTCTCCATTGACTCCATGACCAGATCCAGACCCAACAATTCCATTTCCTCTACCTCAAACTATCCAATCGGGGACCTATAATATCTACCATCGAGGGCATCAAAAGGAGCCATAATAATGCTAGAATGATAGCTGTTATTATAATCAAACTCAATTAATGGAAAATGATCATCCAAACTACCCTTAAATTCCAAAACACAAGCTCTAAGCATATCCTCAAGATTTTGGATAGTTCTTTTGGCTTGGCCATCCGTTTGAGGGTGAAAGGTTGTATTAAGCTTAACCTTGGTACCAAGACCTATTTGGAAGGATCTCCAAAAGTGTGAAGTAAATTAAGCACCACGATCCGATATGAAAGACAAGGGTACCCCATTCAATCTTACCAACTTATGGATGTACAATTTAGCATAGTCTTCAGCATCGTATGTAGTCTTAACCGATAGGAAATGAACCGACTTTGTCATCCTATAAACCACAACCCAAATAGAATCAAAACCCTTTCTAGTCTTAGGCAACCCAACCACAAAGTCCATGTTAATTTGTTTCCATTTCCAAGTAGGAATCGCCATATAGGCCACCCGATCTTTGATGCTCGGCTTTCACTTGTTGTAAATTATGGAAACCGGATACAAACTTAGCAATATCCCTCTTTATACCACCCCACCAATACACTTCCCTCAAGTCTCTATTTAATCTTTGTGGAACCGGGGTGAATGGAATAGGAAGAATTATGAGCCTCATCAAGAACCTTCTTTCTTAAGTCATCACCACTAGGTACACACTACTTATCTTGGTACCTAAGTGTACCATCTCCCCCTAGGGAGAAAACATCCACCTTGCCATCTCTCACAAGGCCTTCAATTCTAACAAGGAGGGGTCAAGATCTTGTTATTCTTTTACCTTATTAATCAAGGAAGATTTTGAACCATCAAAAACCACAATACCACCATTATCAACCTCTTCCAACCTAATCACAAGTACAACCAACCGATGAACCACTCTAGCCATCTCTTTGAGCCCATCAACAACATGAGCTAGGGTACCCATAGACACCATACACAAAGCATTGGCCACCACATTAGCCTTACCGGTATGATAATACATACTCATAACATAATACATAAGGAGTTTTAACAACCTTCATTATCTAAAGTTGAGATCATTTTGAGAGAACACATATTGGCTATTCATCTGATCAGTAAACACATAGACATGCACCCTATACAAATAATGACACAAAATTTTCAAAGAAAAACTCCAACGATAATTCTTTTCATACACCTTGAGTTGTGTAGAAGAATCAGCTATCACCTTATCATTTTGCATCAAAATACAACCCAATCCAACCCTTGAGGCATCACAATACACAACAAACCCTTCCAACCATTCCAGTAGAGACAAAATAGGAAAGGACATAAGCTTATCCTTCAAAGTTTTGAAACTCTTTTTGCACTCATCAATCCACACAAATTTATCCTTCTTTTGAGTCAACATAGTAATGGGAAAAGTAACAGAAGAGAATCCATGTACAAATCTCCGATAGAAACCCACTAAGCCCAAGAAGCTTCTAATGTCCAATGGAGTCAAAGGCCTAGGCCAATTTCTAATCACCTCCATTTTCTTAGGATCCACCTTAATACCATCCCCCAATCCCACGTGACCTAGAAAGGAAACCTCTTTCAACCAAAATTCACACTTTTCATACTTGGCATATAACTTCTCTTCCCTCATTTTTTGAAGAACCACCATCAAATGAATCACATGCTCCTCCTTACTATGAGAATAGATCAAAATATAATCAAATAAATCCACCACAAACAAATCAACATAGGTATTAAAGACCCTATTCATAAGATCCATGAAGATAGCTAGTGCATTGGTCAACCCAAAAGACATAACCACAAATTCATAATGCCTATACCTATTCCGAAAGGCGGTCTTAGGAATGTCACACTCCCTATCTTCACTTAATGATATCTAGACCGAAAATCAACCTTAGAGAAGTTACTAGCTCCATGAAGTTGGTCAAATAAATCATCAATCCTTAGTAGAGGGTACTTATTCTTTATGGTGACCATATTTAGTTGCTAGTAGTCAATGCACATTCTAAGAGAACCACCATTCTTCTTCACAAACAACATCGGTGCACCCCAAGGTGGTTGGCTAGGCCTAATAAAACCCTTATCCAATAAGTCCCTGAATTGCTTCTTCAACTCCTTTAACTTTACTGGGGCCATATGATAAGGAAGTGATAGAAATGGGTTGAGTATCGAGAAGGAGATCTGTGCTAAAATCTATTTCTGGGAGGAACACCAAGAATCTCACTAGGGAAGATATCTAGGAACTCATTAACCACCGGAACTGACTCTATAAAAAGGACTTTAGAATCCACATCCCTAAACCTCACAAGATGATAGAGACACCCCTTAGAGATCAACCTTTGGGCTTTAATGCAAGACATACACCTACCCATGACCATCATACCATGACTCTCCCACTCAAGGAAGAGTTCATTTGGGAATTAGAATTTGACTCCACGGATACTGCAATCAAAAGAGCCATAATATGTATCTAACCAATCCACCTAATGAATGACATCAAAATCAACCATATCCAACTCAATAAGATCACAAGTAACAATTTTATGCAAGATGCAAATGGGATAATTTCTATAAATCTTTCTAGCAACAATAGATACACTAATAGGAATAGACAACTCATAAGACTTACATAACAATTTGGGCTCTACATGAAACTTTTTGGAAACAAAAGGAGTAACAAAAGAAAGAGTAGCACCCGGGTCTACAATGCATACACATCAAAATCAAAGAGTTTTAACATACCAATGATGACATTAGGCACCTCATCCACCCCTTGCCTTCCTTGAAGAGCAAAAACCTATTGTGCCTTTGTGTACCACCTTGTTGGCCTCCTCTCCCCAAAGGAACCACATTCACACTCCGGCCTTATGGATGAACATCTTTACCCCTGTTTTGATTCCAAGGATAATCAACCTTCTTGTGACCTACTTCTCCATAAATATAACAAGCATTAATGTCCCTCAAACATGGACCATCATGGCCCCTACCACATGTTGGGAAAATATGTTTAGGCACCACACCCCTACCCTCAGTAGGACTTTGGTTAGTCATTAACAGATCTCCTACAAGGAACATGAGAAGACCCTTGGCATTGATGAAGCCGACCACCCTTGGAAGTTTGGAAATTACCCTAAAAATAGGCCATCTTGGCCTCATTACCTCTCCTCTTCCTCAACTTCTCCCCCTCCAATTGTTCAGCATAAGTCATAAGGCAGTAGAAGTCCATCACCAACTTATTCATTCTAGACCTCGGGTAGGCAACCAAGTGTGGAGCATATATAGAGAGTTGGTTGAACTTGAGGGCATACTCCCTCTCACTCATAGATCCTTGCTTCATATGCATGAACTCTATCATCTTGGACTCCCTAAGCCCAAGAGAAAAGAACCGGTCGACAAAAGTTGCCTTAAACTCCTCCAAAAGAGTCACATTATTATTCCCCTTTTCATCCTTTTATTGAGTACACCATATGTTAACCACTCCTTGAGTTGGTAAGCCACCAACTCCGCCTTCTCCTCTGACCTAATAGCCGTGATAGCCAACACTTTGTACACCTCATCAACAAATTCTTGAGGGTTCTCATCCACTTTGGACCCTTAGAACTTCAGTGCGTTTACCATCATAATATTCCTCACCCGAGATGCCCAGGAGCATAAGGAGCTTGGGACCCTTGATTGACTTCATTAGCGATGGCTTGAGCTAGCAAGGTGAGAGCATCCCGGAGCTCTCCATGAGTAGATTGTTCCTCGGATGTGCGGGCTCTTCTTCCTCTTGTGTTAGGTATGATCTAAAAATGGCAAAGAACATTCATTAGAGAGGAAACCTTACCTAACTTCTATTGCTTGACACATATCATGAAGAAAGCAAACATTTCCTAAAACGTCTCATAGCCTCTTATACATAGATGTGGTGTACAATACAACGATGAATAAGACTCTAATCAATGCAGTGTGTTGGATGTGGAGGAACATTAACAACCAAGTGCTCTGATACCAAGTTTGTCACGACCCTACCTAGGCCCTAGATGTGACACGACAAATGGGGAACCTAAAGGGGACCCCAAATTAGCCTCTTAGCATATCATTATGCATCGTTGGTCGCAGAAGCAATTGTACAACAAGAATAGATAGAAAAGGGGAATATAGAGCTAAGGGATATCTTTCATACCATAGAAATATAATAAGGCAATAGTATATCATTAACATATCATAAGGTTCCAACAAAACCTATAAAACATAGATACGGACAGGGGCCAAGACAATCTCCGTGCTCACCCTTATAGTCAAAAGTCTCTAACATAAAAGAGTCAATACATGGCATAAATCAAGAGAAGACTATCCTCGGAGTTGAGGAGTCACCAATTTGCTTTGAGAAAAATCATACTAGCAACGTGGAGGAAGACGATCATCAAGTGGGGCTCCAGTTGCTACATGGTAACATCATGTAGGCATAGAGAATGCGTTAGTATGTTTGCATGTAATAAGTAAGTAGGATGCATTGCAACAAGAGATAGGCAACATAGGCAAAATGCAATATCATAAACAATGGATAGCATAAAACAATATGACACGTATGAATGATGCTTGAAGTAAAACATGCATATGTAGAACATATTACATATGTAAGAAGAGACGAACATTAAGAGGAGCCTTTTTCTTTTACTAAATATTCTACCTTTCTTGAGTTGGGTAGCCATGACCTGTCATGATACCATGTAGATATCAGGATAGAGGCTTCATAGACATTAAGTGGAGGATGTGTAGTATTGTCCCTTTTCCAACTTTTGTTATTGAAAATTCCCTTTTAATATATAAAGACTGAGTTATTTGATTTCTTTACGATCTTTGTTTTGAGCATTTTTCTTCCACTTTTGAGTATGAGGTGACAATTAGGCCAGGTGGTTTTCTTGGGGACTAGCAATAGTTTTTGAGTATCGATGATACCTAGGGTGTCTATCCAAGGCATGACATAGTATTTGGCATTTTGGAATTGACTGCTTCGATCCATACTATGAGTTGTTGTCTAGTCCATGACTCTTAGTTCCTTCTTGCAGTCCATGCTTGCAATTCTTGATCTAACTTTAATCAACACTGTTAGTCACTATGAGTTCCTCTTCTATGAGTCATAGTCCTCACTACAACTCATACTCTGGGCTCATATGCTGAACTTCAATTTCTTAGATTTTGATTTTGGAAGCTGTTAATCGCTATGAGTCACAGTCATCCCCTATAACTTGTAGATTGGGCAACGATTTGTAGTGGGTCTCGTAGGTCCTTAAATTCACAAAATCTGCTATATTTTTTCCAAAATAAAGGCCAATCTATATTTTCTGCAAAACTAAACACAAAACACGCAAAAACAATTAAAAGTCGCATTATGAACACACAAAATCCCTTGTTTTAGGCACCAAATGTGTTGTATTTTGATAGCGCATCAAGCATAAACTTCCACAAAGGACAATGATTTAACTATAAGAGAAAGATCTAATGATCTCGTGGTATTTAAATGCTGGAATGGGAGTTATAGTTATTCATTCCTAAATTATATCACTAATCATAATTATAACCTGATGTCAATTCAAGAAAGTCCTTTAATAATTTTTGTTTTTTTGAGTTGTTCCAAAGCGTACACGTAAGTTAGTTATAATAAGAGGTAATCACTCCACATGCATGGCATTGTTTGACAACATAATATATAATGCATATGGAGAATGATTTTGCCTTACTATAATAGACTAAGTTGTATATTGTAGAATAACTCAAAAATTTCTTTTAGAAAATGGATATTCTTGTGTAACTCCAAAAAACAGAAAAAACTTATACGTTTTAGAGTAAATAAAAAAGTTAAAAAATAATAGGTTATATAACAACAAACTCAAAAAATTCCATGAAATTTATATGAAAAATAATAGAGATGACTTTTCGACTCATCACCCCCATAATGATAGCAGTTGGTATGAGAGGAGACTCAATAAGTTGAAAATAAACATGATAGGAAGACGTAAAAGTAATAGATATACTCTAAAAATATAATATTTTATAGTTTATTATCATTTTTTAAAAAGAAATTATACCTCTTAGGACATTGAACTAATTTTTTTTTTAAAAAAATAGCTTTTTTGATCAAATTAACTTGATGATTGATTTGTATATAAATAATTTCTAACAAAATTAATGACTAAAACATGATCAACATTTGCCATATAAAAATTTAACTTATCTTGTATATCGACAATAATTATTCTTAGATTAAAAAAAGATATGTTTATTATGGATAAAGCTTACTTGTACATCTCAATTTGATTTTGATAATTAAATTCTTTCCTCAACTTTGAATGATGATATGCTCCCCATTTTTCATTTGAATTTTTAAAAAATCTATTTTGATCTTTAATTATATCAATATTTATCTAACTCTTTTATTTTAATTTCATTTTTAGCTTTTTTAATATCAAGATATTTTCTCTTTTTTAACATATGCATCATTAATTTACCTATATACCCAAAATATATTTTTAAACTAAAAACAGTATCACACTATTAATGATGTTAAAAAATCAAATGAAGAACAAAGTACTTTTTTAAAAAAAATCAAACTATTAACATATATTATTTTTTTAAATTTTGCATAATCTAAGATATTTTAATCCTATTTCATAGAAGCTACAAAGTAAAAATGCTCAACACGACTACATCAAACAGACAAAAATTTACTTATATACCTACAATAATAGTATTATGTTGAATTTAAAATGAGACACGTTTACTTCATATCTATGAACCAATGTCTATTCAAAAAAGCTATTTTAAACTTTTTCTTTTGAGTTACTCCAAAGTGTACAATTTAGTCAATAAAAATATGAGGATAATTATTCCACGTATACGTCAATGTTTGACACGGTAATGCATGATGCTTATTGGGAATGACTGTCGCTTACTATAAAAGACAAATTTGTAGACTTTAGAGTAAGTCTGAAAAGTTTTAAAAAATTGTACATTTTAGAATAAGTCAAAAAGGTTAAAAAAATTCATGTTTGACAGCAAAGCAAGAAAAGTCAATTGTACGTTATAGAACAACAAACGCCAAAATTTTCTTAAGAAAAGTTGTATGTTTCAGAATAAAGAATTCAAATAATAATATTTTAATTAATTTGATGATTGATTTTTCACATATAATTTCCAGTACAATTAATGACTAAAAATATCGATTGGAATTTGCAACAAAGAATTGAACTTACTTTGTATAATTCTGGTTAATTATTTAGTTGATCGTTAGATTGCATGGGGTTCCCTATCCATCATTTCAGAATAGGAGCCCACTTCACAGCAATGTTCTGGAAGTCCTTTCGGAAAAGGCTTGGTACGAAACTGAATCTTAGTATAGCCTTCCATCTTTAGACAGATGGACAAGTAGAAAGGATCATACAGATTCTTTAGGACATGTTGAAGGCATGTGCTATAGTTACTTGAAACGTAACAGTGATAATCACTTATCATTGATTGAATTTCCTTATAATAATAGTTTCTAAGCTAGAATACAAATGACACCACATGAGGCTCTTTATGGGAGGAGGTATAGGTTGCCTATTGGGTGGTTCGAACTTGGCGAGGCTGGATTGGTAGGACTTGATTGATTTGGTTCAGCAAGCTATGGAAAAGGTGAAAGTTATTCAAGGGAGACTAAAGACAGCCTAAAGCTAATAGAAATCCTATACCGATGTTAGAAGAAGAGACTTGGAACTTGAAGTAAGTGATTGAGCGTGTCTAAAGGTTTCACCAATAAAGGGAGTTATGAGATTTGGGAAATAATGGAAGTTCAGTCCCTAATACATTGGTTGGTACCAGATTATTAGAAAGATTAGTAATGTGGCATATGAATTGGAATTGCTACCAGAGTTAACTGCTATCCATATAGTATTTAACATTCTATACTTGAGAATTGTTTAAGAAGCCCTGCTGTAGTTGTTCCTGTCATGACCCCAACCTAGGGTCTAGGGGTGACATAGGGAATGGAAACTTGAGAGTTCCCTAACAAGCCTCAAAGTATTCATATTCACATCATCGGTTCAAAAATGCATAATAAAGTAGTAAACATATAGTTCTAAGGGATGGGAAAGCATGACTTATGCTATGGGGACAGAATGGGACTTAGGACTTTCCATATTTCCACATCTTATCATAAACATATCATCATAATATCCATATTCAATAAATAGCCAAATGCATAATCTTGAAACAACAAGACACAATACAAACCCATAAAAGAGTTTACAAGTTGTGCAACAATTCATATAAACCAGAGAATTGGACGGGGGCCAAGACATGTCCCAAGCTCACCCTGTCACGTCCCGAGAGGGTACCCTAGATGTAACTGGCACTCAAAGACTATTTCTAGTCCCCAAACAAACCAGTTGACCTCATAAACCTTTGTTTGATCAATAAACACATGACAATCAACGGAAGACTAATGAAAGTAATGGGCACATCTCATCCAGTCTTAAAATAATAATGTCAATAAATAAAAAGACTAGTAGAAGGAACTATCTCAACAAGTCGTAACATCAACATTTGGCTCTAGTCGATAAAGCCTCTATCACTATTAAGTGGTGTCAATGACAGACCCATGGCTTCCTCAATCAAGATAAAGCTAATAAAATCTAACTCTAAAGCAAAATGAAAATATATGTAATAAATCCTACGAAGTAGGGGTGGCTCACCAGTCAGCTGAACTTCCACGATCCTCAACGATATGTCTATTGACAATTCCTAATCCATATATCTGCATCATAAAATAATGCAGCGTCAAGTGACATTACCACGTGGAATGTACGGTATGTAAAATAGCTAAATTAAAATAGAAGCATATAGAATAATATGGTAGAACATCAACTCAGAAATAACAACCAGTCAAAATGTCAAATGTCTATCTAAATAGAGAATAAAGAGTAGCCAATGACTCATCAACATCAATCAAGACTTATATGTCACACCGCAATGTCCCGTTAGGATGGATTGACACCCGTTGCTGATAAGTCTCGGGAGAACCAATGTGTCTATGTCCAAGTGTGTATGCAGATTTGAAGGTGACTATGTATGGAATCATATGAATATGTAAAAGAGTAGAAACATGGTTAATAGTTGTGTCAGTGTTGATGATTGCCTTTATGTGCCACGGAAGGATCTATGTTTCATGCCAAATAATACGAGATCAAGTAGCCTTACATACCTCAACGTATGACCTTATTACTACCTTAAGATAACTTTCCCTTCCTCCAAATACTTATCTACAACAAAGTAAGTGATAAAAGTAGCATTAGAAGCCAATAAATACAACTTAGCATCCCAATCACATAAGAAAATAATACACGGGCAGCAAGCGGGTGTTTATAACCCAAGCGTAACCTTTCAACCTTTACGCCCCCTAATTGTATTTCCTAATACATATTCTCATGTACACATCATGTATAGACTATTGTAGTGCCAGAAAAACCTTACAATAGCCCACACGCACAATGCATAACAATTCTATACAACCTAAAATGGACAGCATAACGTTACCTTCCTTCGCTACATTTCGATGTCGACAATTCCAAACCTATTCCAACTCTAACCAAAATGTTCTAGCAACATTTATACATACAAAAAGCCCTGAACCAGTCCAAAAACAGTAACAAATCAGTCATTATGGACGTGATGCAATAGCTTTACATCCATCAGCCCACAAGTTTCGATCAACATGACACTTAAGATAACACAATAAAACGTGTTTGTTAAATGAAAACAAAATCAGGGCAGCAACCTTAGGGTAATATTTATAACTCAAACCATGTTAAGGAAATAAATTTCTCTTCATAATACAACCCAAAAACCATAGAGAAATCAGTAAAACAAAAGGCAAGTGTGCAGCAACTTTCTCAATACATGTTGTCTCAAATTCCCAACACAACATACTAGCATATACTTCTTGTTCTTCATAAGAAAACCATAGTAAACACATATGTCAACTTACTTACCACTTAATTCAAGGTGTAGGGATTATCCAATATCCCTAAAAGTCCCTTTTAGCTGCTTTACAAAATTAAGAAAAGTTGAGAGGAAATAGAGAGAGCAATCTGACTTTGTGTGTTGAAGTTAAGAAATGAATTATGGAGTTGCTTTTGAGCCCTTTATAAAGGGGTATTTGGCCAACCTTCCCTTGACCTTTTGACCACCTTATACCACACATTATCAAGCTAGTTATCCAGTAGCTTGACCCTCACACTTGGGCCTAAATGGTCTCCAAGTTGATGGGTTTGAGCTGCCCATTTTCCAATTTTCTCTTCACTTAGTTTTGGGTACAATTAGCCAAGTGGATTGTTGTGTATTTGGGCCCTTTTGAATATGTTTCTTGGGATTATCATATAGCCCACTTATGATGCTAAAACATAGGCTAAATTTACACCCTTAACATGGACTTTATTCACAATCGAACTTGGACAAATTTGACATCGAGCCTCATATCCGTTTAGCTAGCAAATTCAAGCTAAGCAAGTAGGTGACTCACCTGCTAGCTTTTTAAGTCCTACAAGCACCTCAATTCTCTCACTTCATTTAAGGTCGTAATCTCCTCAATTAGATACAAAACATGTATACACTCGACCCTCTTAAGCATTAGACGCACATATAGCCCACTAATATGTGACACAAGCACTTTCGGGCCCCCTCGAAAGGAGGCCTTCTTCGCCTTGCACCAAAGCTGCGGAGGAAAGACCCAAAGCCAATCCCAGGGAAGAGTGAAGCTTCATAGGGTCTTTCTGTCCAGGTGCAGGTAGTCCGCATCTTCACAGATATGTCTATTTCAATGAGCCTCTCTCTGAGACAGTGCCCAGATCGTTACGCCTTTCGTGCGGGTCGGAACTTACCCGACAAGGAATTTCTCTACCTTAGGACCATTCACCGGCACCGGGGCTTCGGTCTTAGGCTCCCCTATCATCAGGTCACCAACTTCCTTGACCTTCCGGCACTAGGCAGGCGGCAGCCCCCATACATGGTCTTACGACTTTGCGAAGACCTCTCTTTTTGGTAAACAGTCGCCCCGGCCTGGTTACTGCTACCCCCAAAGTGAGGAGGCACCCCTTCTCCCGAAGTTACAGGGCTATTTTGCCGAGTTCCTTAGAGAGAGTTGTCTCGCGATCCTAGGTATTCTCTACCTACCCAACCTGTGTCGATTTCGGGTATGATAGCAATTCATTCCATTATTGAATAGACAAGAATTTGATCTCTCTAAATAGAAATCAAAATGAAATTATAGGAAAGAAAGAATAAGAACAAAAAAAGAAAAAGGAAGAAAAAAACAACGATATCTCTCCTTTTTTCTTTTGCAATTAGATTCTTTTCTCCAGCTTCTCTATTCGACTATGCGACTTCACTAATGCTTTCTCGGACGTTGGTCGGGCTTAGGTGTATTGTTTATGTTTTACTTGCTTTCAGTTTCATACTTTCGCCTCGTTGACCTTTCATTGCTAAAAAGTTGAATAGTGGATGAAAGTCCCTAAAGTGGAATTCTAAACACCTTAACTCCGTTCGTGATCCCCACCCGGGCATCACTCACTCCACCGCCCTAGCCTGATCAGATATATTCTTTAAAGCCCTACCTTTTTCAATCTTAATGCAGGACGACTGATAATGAGGCTTGACTCTAAGGAGAGGAGCGGAAAGCAAAGGAGGCTTGACTGGAAACATCCTTTTTCAATTATTACTTGCTGGGGTGGAGCATAGACGAGCGAGCAGAGCCAAGGAAAGAGGGAAGCCCGCCAAAGGACTGATGCCCAGCAAAGCCAACGCTCTTCTGCATATAAAAAGCAGAAGATTGGCTAAGGCCCCATTCATTTGAAGGCTAAGGCCAAGGCCTAGGCCCGGCAACCGTATCTGGAAACAACGATTAGTGGATATTGGTACTGTCACTGCACAACAAGCAAAGGATTGGGGATTCAGTGCTGTAATGTTAAGAGGTTCTGGGGTATGCTGGGATTTGCAAAAAGCAGCACCAAGTTGAATTCATTACGCTTGTCAATTGCTTTGTTTGCAGGAAAGTGGCGTGAAGGGTAACTGATAAGGAAGCTGTTAAGAATAGATGCAGGAACAAAGTAGCAAGACATTCGTTGAACAAGTGAAATGGAAGAGGATAATTAAACAAAGTAATGAATTAAACAAGCAATTCAACTTGAAAGCAATTTGATATTTGATTTGACAACAGGGCGGTGGGGAATAGAAGAAAAACTGCCTACGAGAAGCACAGCAAACTGATAGTTTCGGCTATCTTTCCTCTTCAAATAAAGCAAGTGGACAAAGTCTAACTACGCTTGCTTCTGAGAGGGGCTTTAGCCGTCTTTAGTTTCATTGCTTGTTGTTTTGTCTGGTTCAATAATACCACTTATCCTAGTGAATTTTACGGGCCTACTGGACCAGAAGCTTCTCAAGCTCAAGCATTTACTTTTCTAGTTAGAGACCAATGTCATGGGGCTAACGTGGGATCCGCTCAAGGACCTACTGGTTTAGATAAATATACACTCCACAACAAAATGGGGTGGCTGAAAGAAAGCACAGGCATATACTAGAAGTGGCTAGAGCAATCAGATTTCAAGGTAATATTTCGATTAGATTCTGGGGGGAATGTGTGTTATCCGCTTCATTACTTCAACAAAGGGGCGGAAGGGAAGTAGAGGTAGAGGGTCTGAAGGAGAGAGGAGATCTCTGCTCTTATCGTTAATGAGGTATGCCTTAGCTCTTTCATTCACCCCTTTCCTCTTTCACGCCCGGTGATTCATCTTCTTCCCAACCAACCTATCCGGCTTCTCAATTCGATATGATATTTGACAGGTGCTAAGTGGATTTTGGTTCATGCTTTCTCTTTGCTATATGGTTCATCTGGGGGAGAGATCGAGCTTCAAGAAATAGTTAATGGTCTTATCAATACACAAATTTCTAACTCCCCGGGAATTTCAATTGCGCTTATATTCATCACTGGTTTTCATCA
>JAOTQR010089917.1:0-33357 GCA_025774065.1 Solanum ossicruentum
ATGATGATGAAATGATGATGGAATGATGATGAAAGTGATATATGTATATGATGACTATATGATGATGATAGGAATGTCTTTATGAGTTGCTTTCATGAAGAAGTATCTATGGTATTGCAAGTAGATTGTTGGGTTTCCATATTTGTTGTGCTCTTGAGAAAATAGAGAAGGTCTTCCCTTGTTGTTTGAAATGTAATGTTTTGATGAGCTAGTTCTATGATACCTACCGAAAAGGCCATGCCATTAGATTGAAAGACTAATGATTCCTACCAAAAAGATCATATCGTAAGCTATGGACATCCTATTGAAAAGGCCATGCCGTAAGGTAGAATAACTAATAGTTCCTACCGAATATATCATAACGTAAGGTATGAACACCCTACCAAAAAGCCATGTTGTAAGGTAGATAGACTAATGGTTCCCACCAAAAAGATCACATCATAGGGTGTGGACATTCTATCAAAAAGGCCATGCCATTAGGTAGAATGAATCATGGCTCCTACCTAAAAGATTTTATCATAAAGTAGGGGCCATCTTATACTGTCTACAAAAAAGACTATGTCGTATGATTGAGGTATTGGTAACACTCTCCAAAAAGGTTATACCATAAGGTGAGTGAGGCCATTTGGCCCATTTTATTAAGATTGGTAAGAAAGATTTGAGTATGTATTCCATATTGAATTACATTCCTTGATCATGATTTATAAGCATGTTTTACCTTAAGCATTGTTCATGCATGCCATGTTGCTAATGTACTATCTCTTGCTATGATTATGCATTTTAATTATTTCCCATTTCTTGTTCCATTTCATCCTACATACTTAGTACACTATAACATACTAACGCATACACAATGACTATATGATATCACTATGTAGGAACCGGAAGCCCTCTTGAGCATCTCCACCCACATGGTTAGTACGATTTCACTCAAGCTTGATGGTAAGTCCTCCATTCCGTGGACGTTACTTATGATCACTTGATATGAATTAAGCTATCTTTCTATTATATATATTTTGATTATGAGGGTTAGCTCGGTTGCTTGTCTTGGCCCCTGCTAAGTATCTATGTTTAGAGGTGTTGTTAGATATGTTATGTATCTATGCTATGAGCTTTGAATCTGTTGACTCTGATGATTATGCTATGGAAGTAACCCTTAGTCCCAATTCTCCTAGTTTACGTTTATCGCTTATTGTCATTCTAATTGCTTATATGACCAAGGATGTGTAATGATATACTATAAGGCATGCTTGGGGTTTCTTCGAGTTCCCCATTCGCAGTTCACGTCTAGGACCTAGGCTTGGGTCATGACAACTAGCGAGTGATTCCTATTTTCTATGGTGGCACGTAGTTATGGGACAATGAGATTCTACTAACAGTCTCTCACCTCTTCTAATGCGGAGCTTCTGCATCCATCCCAAGTTCCACTTCATGCTAGGTAAACTCTCACGATATAATCATGAGGAATCATGAAATTCGTTAGCGGAGAGGTATTCTACTAACCCATCCCATAAGCCTTCTAAAATAATGGAGGGGAATTCAACTAACACATCCATTAAATATTTTGAACATTAATCATCATGATAAGGATAACTCCTACACCTTGGTTAAGCCTCTAGTATCGGCTAACATCATAATCTTGGCTAAGCCTCTAGTTGGCTAACATTATCACCATATCCCTCTATTAATGGGTCATCATTCTATATCCCTTTACTAACGGTACATTACAGTCTCATGATCATAACTAGGTGGGAATCACATCTCTGTTATTAATTCATGCTAAATTTCATAAGACTAGTCCCATTGGACATACAAACATGAGGGTAATCATGACATATACAACCTGTATAACATAACATCATAAGGAGAGCTTTACAATAAGATGTAGCTTGTATAATATCTTAATGAATTTCAAATAATATTGGATATACCTCATCCTTCATAACATTCATGAACTAGCATACATATAGTGAAACCTTTTCATTATTCATAAGAAACTTCACCATTAAACCTTCATCATTAAGAATCATTCAAAATTAGCAAACTCAACTTGACTATTGGATGGGCTCATGCATGTAATTTTAAATCATGTAACTTAAGAGGACTATGCATGAAAGTAATGTATTTCATCCATTTATATCATCTCTAGAACAAACCATCTCAATCATACATATCATATTTAAAAACATGTACATGGAAACATGAAATTCATCTTATACAATCCTCAACTCCATATTGTCTCATGGTATCACAACATTTATAACTTTGAATATTATAAACTAGCTTATCAAACTATCACGTCATAATATCAAATAAAGGGTTTCATATGATTCATAATATTTATAACATTCTCATGAACTCATAGCATGCGTAATTTTCCTTCAATATCAATAACATCTGTAACTCAGTATGCTACCATAAGCCTTCATCACATAAGAGATTTGCCACATAATTTAGTCAAAACATGTTGGATATATGTATTTAAGCTTAAAATCATAGAATTTAAGAATAAGGAACATAAGAGGGGAATATTAAAGTCATTTAAGAAGTCATTCAAACCACCTAACAATATACTTGAAAAATCCAATTTGGGTGTCATGAAAACCATTCAAAAATTCATAATATTTTTGAGTCTTTCAAGATACCATATCTTACATAGTTAATGTAATAAGCATATCATAATTTCAATCTATAGTAGGAACCCATTCATCAATAAATCAAGAATCAACAAATTTTGAACATTTTTCATGTAATGGAGTGATAATAGAAAATACCCATAAACAACTAGTCATTAGAATTGAGAAATTTGATAAAAATAGTTTTTCGGCACCATGAGTTAAAGGACCCATGGATGAAGACCCATATACCTTAGACTTGGAGTTTCTTGAAAAAAAAACTTGTGGAGGACTTGGAGATTTATTGGGTTTTCTTAAATTCCAACAAAACTTCTTGAAAATCTTGAGAATGGATGAAGGATTTGGTGTTGATCAGAGAGGAATATGATAGTTTTTTGGTGAGTTTTGGAGTTAAAAAATGGTTAAGGATGAGGGTTTCATGTATATGTAGACATTGGGTAATTACCCAATTATCCTTGAGTGAGAGTTTTTGTCCAATGGAGCGTCTTGTCCACATCGCGGCCACGACACCGACAGCCACCGGTTGCAAAATTTCACTGAAAAAATGTTTTTTTGGCACATATAAAATATAACTTGTGGGTAACCATCTCCCCATGCAATTTTTCCTTTTAAACAAGAATATGAGGTTGGATTTACGAAATTCTGCATGGATTTTGAGATATTAAAAAAATGCATTATAGGGTCTTTCTGAGCTACATTGAGGGGTGTTTCAATATACTCCCCTTGAGAACATTCATTTCCGAATGTGAATAGAGATTACATGAATAGAATGGAACATCTATAAACTCCTTACTAAAACAATAATGCAAATTAAACATTGTTTTCATGAAACTTTTAAAGTCTTTATCATGGAAATCATTTTAAAAGCATGAGCAGCATATTTTCATAATTTCACATGAAACTTCAATCAACTCTCTTCATGAGCGTGCATGCAAAATAAGTAACATGTCAAGACTAGATAAATGATGTATGAGAATAAACATGAACTACCATCGTTACCAATATGCCAACACAACCACTTATCAATACATCAACCATAGAACCACCACTTACGAAACCACTTAGTGCCAACCATCACCTCATTCAAGGAAAAACATACATGCTAGGCATAGTGTTACGAGCTCTCTCTCTTCCCTCCATTGCGGCTATCGGGCAATCCCTTCTTGTGTGCCCTTACCATACTCAAAGCAACCTTCTTGACCCAGTATCATTAGTAAGAGGAATAACCTTAGGTGCTTTTAATGGCACAACATGGATCATAATGAAGAGAAATATATCCTAAAATGCCTCACAACCTCCTATTCGTAGTTATGGCACACTTCACGACCATGATCAAGACTCTATGTCCGAGGACCATTTAAAAATCTAGTGCTCTGATACTAAGATTGTCATGACCCAAGACTAGGGTGTAGAAGTGACATGGCTAATGGAAAGCCTGAAGGCAACTCAAACAATCCTTTTAGCATATCGTTTGCCCATCCTTGGTTTCGAAGAAATAATAGAAGATAAATAAGCACATAGCAAATAATTTCTAAGGAGCAGGTAAGTATGACTCACGCTATAAGGGCATTTAGGGACTTGGGACTTTCATCACTTTCCACCATAATCAATAGCATCAAATATCATCAAAAAGGGATAGGGTCTAAGGGATAAGTCCTTATAAAATCTCAACATCAAATTATAGGTATATAGCATAGTATCCAACAACACCAAGCTTGAATAGGATGAGGGCCAAGACATGTTCAAGGCTCACCCTCAACCTACAAAGTAGAGTGGAATAAAGTGTCAACATGAGTAAGATAGAAATAGGATATTGTCCCCAAACTAGAGGACTCACTTCAAACACAATCTTCACAAGTCCAAGCTAGCACGTGGAGGATATCGAGGAGCACCGACCCCTACATGGTGAAATCATGTAGGCATAGAGTATGCATAAGTACTTGGAATGTACTAAATATATGGGGTGCAATGCAACAAGGGAAGCAAGCCATAGTAATCGAAATGCAGAAACATAATCAAAGACATAAGCTCAATACGCCATGCATGATCAATGGTTAAGGTAAAATATACGTGAAGGTAATCATACTTGCATAACTCATAAAAAGATAATAAAGCGGCATAAGTATCTTATCCATATACCTTGTACTAGAGGGTGAAGAATATTGCATAGTTCGTAAAAATAAAGAACCTTCATAAATCATCATAATAGAATATCTTGGGGACATGATCATATAAAAGGAAAACCATAGATCAAGAATGGCATGTACCATAAAACTTTGGGGAGTTCATAAAAGATAATGAGAAATACATGGTGTCTTACATAACTAAAGTATTAAAATTCTTGGGTGAAAAATACATCACTTTATATTAAAGACTATTTTATTATTCAAGGAATATTGATAATCATAATGGAGAACACCTTACACACTTGCAAAAATCATCATGTACTTTTAGGGAAAAATACAATTTGAATTTTTGAAGCAATGAATCATAGAACTTTAAATAACCTTTGGACATAACATGAAGGAACCATTTAATCATTATAATACGGACAACTTAGAACCACAAGGATGACTTGAGCATATGCAAGAGCAACCTTTAACCGACATAAACCATGTAAGTTAAGCCATGGAGTCCCAATGTTTTCCCTACACCGGAGGAAAAGGGGAAGTCACTTGGCAAGAAAACTTCCTTAGATGCCTAAGTGGATCCACAAAAGCTTTGCTATTGAGCAACCTCTAATATCGGTTCATCTAGAAATTAACCTTTAATAGTGGGTGATTCTTATTTCCTATGGTGGAACGTAGTTATGGGACAATGGGATTCTACTAACGGTCTCTTGCCTCTTCTAATGGGGAGCTTACGCGTCTATTCCAAAGTCCACTCGGTGCTAAGTAAACTCTCATGGAATAATCATAGGGAGGAATCATGAAATTCATTAGTGGAGAGGTATTCTACTAACTCATCCCATAATCCTTGCTAATAAATGGAGGGGAATTCTACTAACCCTTCCCATAAACATTTTAAACATTAATCACCATCATAAGGATAACTCTTATACCTTGGCTAAGCCTCTAGTATCGCCTAGCATCATAATCTTGGCTAAGCCTCTACTATCGGCTAGCATCATCATCATATCCCTCTACTAACAGGTCATCATAGTCTCATTATCATAACTAGGTAGGAACTCATATTTCTTCTATTCATTCATGCTAAATTTCATAAGACTAGTCCTATTGGATATATAAACATAAGGATAATCATGATACACACAACTTGTATAAAATAATATCATAAGGAGGGTTTCACAATAGGACGTAGCTTTCGTAATATCTCAATGAATTTCACATAATACTTTATATACCTCATCCTCCATAAAATTTATGAACTAGTATACATAGAGCAAAACCTTTTTCATTATTCATAAGAAACTTCACCATTAAACCTTCATCATTAAGAATCATTCAAAATTAGCAAACTCAACTTGACAATTGGGTTGACTCATACATGTAATTTTATATCATGTGACTCAAGAGGACTATGCATGAAAATAATGCATTTCATCAATTTATATCATCTCTAGAACAACCCATCTGAGTCATACATATCATATTTCAAAGCATGGACATGGAAACATAAAATTCATCTCATACAATCCTCAACTCCATAATGTCTCATGGTATCATAAACTAGCTCATCAAACTATTACATCATAATATCAAATAAAGGTTTTCATATCATTCATAAAATTTATAAAAATTCGGATGAACTCATAGCATTCTTAAGTTTCCTTCAATATCAACAATATCTGTAAGTCAAATGTGCTACCATAAGCCTTCATTATATAAGACATTTGCCACATAACTTTGTCAAAACATATTGATATATGTATTTAAGCTTAAAATCATAGAATTCAAGAGTAAGGAACATGAAAGGAGTAAATTAATGTCATTTAAGAAGTTATTCAAAAAACCCAACAAATTACGTGAAAAACCCCAATTTGGGATTCATTAAAACCATTGAAAAAATTCATAATTTTTTAGAGTCTTTCAAGATGCCATAGCTTACAAAGCTTTAATGTAACAAGAATATCATAATCTCAATCATTAGTAGGAGCCCATTCATCAATAAATGAAGAATCAACAAATTTTCAACATTTTTAATATAATGAAGTGATAATAGAAAATACTCATAAAGCAATAGTCAATCAAAAAATTTTGATAAAAATAGTTTTGGGGCTCCATAATTAAAAGGACCCATTGATGAAAACCCACATACCTTAGACTTGCAGGTTATTGAAGAAAAACTTGAGAAGGACTTGGGGCTTGGCTTGGTTTTATTCAATTACAATAAAACTTCTTGAAAATCTTGAGAACGGATGGAGGATTTAGTAGGGATTAAAGATAAATATGAGAGGATTTTTGGTGCATTTTGGGGTTGAAAAACGGCTAAGGATGAGGACTTCATGTACATATAGAAATAGGGTAATTACTCAATTATCCTTGAGTGGAAAAAAGAGCTTATGACCTATCGCGCGTCCAGTCTGCGTCGCGGCTGCGACACGGACAACCTTTGGTTGAAGAATTTCACCGAAAAAATATTTTTTGGTACGGTTAAAATATACCTTGTAGGTAACCATTTTCCCTCACACAATTTTTCCCTCTGAACAAGAATATGAGGTCGGATTTGCAATATTCTCTAAGAATTTTGAGGTACTAAAAAATGCATTATAGGATTTTTCTGAGCTACGTTGAGGGGTGTTTTATCCTCGAAGTGGCCCTTAGCCTTGTGTAGAGTGTGAGGGCCTTAATGGGCAGTTTGGAAACAAGGCATATCACACTTGGACCTGAAATGATTCGTGTGAAGTCATACAGACCGTGTGGTGGACCGTATGGTAGCCTTGGGATTGAGATTCCATATTTTTGAGCTTAAGGCAAGTGGTATGGTCTCTCTCACAGACTATACCGTGCTTCATGATTCGTGAGGTCCTCCATATAGGTGCTGGAGTAGAAATTTTCTAACTATTGGATCATCATCTCATAACTTCGTCATTAACAATTTTCTAAGTAAAGTGGTACGTAGGAGTACACAGACCGTATGGCTTGGTACGTCCCATTTAACCAACTATATGAATTCCTATGTTGAAATTTCCTAAGTATAAAATCTTCAAGATCAAGCAAAGTTCACTTTCGAGCCCTCAATTCAAGCTTATTTATATTGTTTAGGTCCATCATGGGTCTCGTACATCAAGCCCATAGGAATTCTAGTGGCTAAGCTCTTCACAAGAACTAATAGAAGGGTTAACTTTAAATGGTTATACTTCTTAGAAAAAAATGAACTACATGGCCCATGTACTGTCAAATTGAATCTCTGTGAATTAGCTTTGCAACACATCTAGTTTCACCTCATTCTAAGTTCAGATCAAGCAGTTATGCCCGTTTCATAAAGCCTATCTATGCAGTATTTCTTCAGATTCAACTACATGTGGTCTCATGGGAAGGTTGTATGGGCTGTGAGAATTCATATAGACTATGAGACTTTCTCACGAGACCCCTTGCAAGAAACGTTGTTTCACTTCATTAAAGGTATTTTGTAATTGTGACTTCTCTTAGGGGCCTTTTATGACTTCATATGCTATACTAAGACCTCCAAATGAACTAAATTTTGTTCCTTTCATTCAAATTCATTCCTCAAACTTAAAATTATCTCAAGTCACTCTTAAAAACTATCTCAAAGGACTCTTGTGAATCTAATCTTCGGAATCAAGGAAAGACTCATTCTTCTTCAAATTTCTCCTTGAATCTTCTTCATTAGCTAAAGTATGTGGGATTTATTCTTGCTGCCTTTCAACCAAGAAGACCCAAAATATTTTCAATTAATTTTCATGGAATTTTGCTTATTTTGAATGTGGTTTTAAATATTATGGTTTATTTAATTCAATTGATATAGGCTATGTTTATTTGTTGATTTTAAAGTGATTGAAGCCCTAATATGAAGGTTTGCATTGAGATTATGAAGATATTAATGTGCATGTCCCCTTTAATGTTTGATTTGTGCATGGACAATCTATATTATGATTTAAGTGTAAATGTTACTTAAATTTCATAATGCATTGTTGATTTAAGTTCGCTACTACCCATGCTATTCACATCTCATTCATAGCATACATATTCAAGAGCATTGAATTTATAAAATAATCGGTGGGTTAAGCTTACACATGTTTTATGAAAATAATTTTGATGAGTTAAACTAACGTATTAGTTATGAAAAGAATGTGATCACATAAATGTCTATTGTTATTGGCTCCTTGTGCATATTGTTTTGCACGATATTGTTTAATGAATGAGTTATTCCTATGCATAAGAAATATGATATTGAACTATGATTTGGCCTTTTAGCCTATGAATAAATAATTATGAAGGATGTTTGGATTTAAAGCCTAATTGTGCATTGAAATAATTTGAAAAGACTACTGCCTCTTTTGAAAGCAAGTATATGTACAAGTTTTCTTGTGGGATGTTGACTTAGCACCGAATAGATTGGCCGTGTCAGGGCTATCCCAAGGGTTCTCTCCCTTTCCTTGAACTATATGCCAGCATAGGAATGGTAGCCATAATCAAAATGACCGATTTGTAAGGGATGGTTATTCACTTATTGATATGTATCATTTTGGAAATCCTTCCAAAATTATCGGGTCATAAGAAAGGTGGCCATCACCCTAAAATGATCGAGTCATAAGGTGTGGTGTTGATTACCTTTGGCAAGTAATCTTCTCTCACCCGATGGGATGTCAACATCAGTAAAAAATTCATGTAATAGCTCGCACGAGTTTGGGGTGTCAGTTATGATTACATCCCCACTATATATGAGCATTACGGAATTTTATGCATCATAGATTTCATGGCATATATTTATACTACACTTTTTAGGATATATATCTCTTTCTATACTATGTGCCCTTGCTATCTATCATTGCAGGTTTGATAAGACATATGCATTGGATGCCCGCATACTAAGTACATTTAAATGTAGTAACGCATACTTTTGCCTACATGATCTTACTATGTAGGGAGAATAGTCTACCCTCATCCACCATTTGACGGCTTGATCGGAGTTGAGACATTTGTTATGGTAAGTCCTATCTTCCAAGGACAAACCACCATTCCTCTCTACCTATGAAGTCTTGTTTATGTTATTTACTTTGAGGGTGAGCCCGGGATATACCTTGGCCCCTGTCCTATCTTATGACAAGAGGCATTGTTCGATATTTCATAGACTCTTATCGGATCTATATTTTATTTGTTGTATTTGGAGACTATAATTATAGTTATCCATTAGATATGGTTATTATGGATTGATTAAGATAATTATGATAAGTATGTATATTTGATATAGAAATGTGGAAGATCCTAAGTCTCATATTGCCCCCATAGAGTGAGTCATACTTATCTGTACGTTAGTTCTTATGTGTTATATGCTATATGAATCCATGTTAACCCTTTATCCGTATGATATACACATAGTGTTAGTTGATTTTGCCAAGTTACACCTCTGATCTGATGTTCAAGCTCTAATAAAAAAGCAATCACTGTCAGCAATTGACCTCACCCGAGGTCAAGGTCGAATCCACAGGGAATACAGGACTTGACTACAAGAACTCACCATCAGTCTTTTTGAGCATCTATAACTAAAATCTCCAAATGGGGGTGGGGGGTGGGAAGGGGGTTGTGATTTAAGAACAAAACTAAAAAATAAACACTATACTGACTATGTGAGGAAACACTCAAATTTAGGGACAACTCGGGAATTGTGTTTCCCATGGTTCGTTGAGTCAATTACTCTAGGCAACATAACTCTAATTCAGAATTCACATTCGGGATGGTAACTTAGGTTCTTCTAGCCCTCAAATGAAGGTGAAGATCGAATTTCACTATGGCGCCTGGTCGGCATCCATGGTGTTCCAACTAACTGTTACCTATTGTCCCAGTCAACCTCTCCTTGGTCAGGTTTGGTTTATTAGATGAGAACATATCTGTCGAATCCTTTCATCTACATCGCCTTTCCTATTCGTCACTACCTTCGGGATCGTGAAAGCAAGCGGATTTTGGTGTTGGCCACCACCAAACATCAATCAAAATGAAGGAAAATAAATAATACATGCAAAACCCCAATCATAGAAATACACAAAGCCTAGGTTATTTCAAGTCAACTACCTATGGTTCCCACAACCCAAGTTATAGGTGTTTTGCTACTCATGGTTAAGGCAAAACCAACAATAATGAAAATAAATGACATAGTTGATAATTGTACCCAAAACAATGAAGAATAAAAGCACCACAAATTGCAAACCACAAGTTTTGATGAATGGAGAATGAACACAATGTGTGTCTTGCAATCCCCAAACGTGGATTAAAAATCTACTCTAAACCCTAGAAATATTGTAGAGAGAATACTCAAAGTGTATTGTTTGAGATTCAAGTCAGGACTCCTCAAATTAACCCCAAGATAAAGTATTTATAGTATTTACAATTTAACCCAAAAAATTAATTAGAAAAGACAGTTGGCAGCAGCTACGTCGCACAGGTACAACTCATAGGGTGACTTACGAGTCATAATTGGGGTCTAGTATCAGGAACTTTGCATTTTGGACTTGATTGTTTTGACCCACTGGTATGAGTTTTTGCTTGGGCTATGACTCATATGGTCCTGTCGTAGTCTCGGCCTTCAGGTTTTGGACCAAAATTTTAGCTCTATGTTTCTTGCTACGAACCCACCTATGCGAGACATAAGAAGACCTATAACTCATAGAGTGACCTCATAGGGTTGACCTCCACTTAGCAGATTTCTAATTTTTGCTCACTATTTATTGCTACGAGATTACCTTATGGCTTATAGCTTGGGATACGATTCATAGGCAGACTCGTATGTCCTGTACTTCAGCAAAATCTGTATCTTTCTCCCAAAATCATGCCAACCTATATTTTCTGCAATAACAACAAAAAAGCACTTAAAACCATAAAATTTTGCACTAAGAACTCACAAAATCCCCTTGTTTCATATATCAAATATATTGTATTTTGACAACACATCAATAGCCTCAACTTAGAACTGTTGCTTGTCCTCAAGCCATGACTCAATCTAAGCAGAAAATGAGAAACACATAGTAGTTATACAAATGGCATATACATCTTTTACTCTAGTCAGGTACCCAACTTTCATTTTCTAAACCAGATTACAAATCTATTAAGCAAAAAAAAACATAAAGATGTATCTGGCAATCCAACTATGACAAGCAAAGGTGTCTCATCCATTCAAAATCACTAGGTTAGTCATATGTCAATCAAGCAATGGAAATGCCCTCACAAAAAAGAAGTCCCTCTTGCTTATTCAAAAAGCATTTAAAATTTATGGACTATGCAAGCATTCTCACTCTCATAAATAAAATTCAGGAAAATGACTAACACCATAGGCTTACCTCTATACTCAACTTTTGGATTGGTGATAAAGTAGATTTAAATCACTTTAGGACTTAATGGCTTGTAACATATGCTCATGGGGCTTTGGTATGACATTTTAGACAAGTAGTGACTAAAAGCTTTTATTAAATCATGTTTACCAACACTTTTACCTTCATGGCTCAACCATTTTCACTAAATCTGCTTTTATTCTCCTATTTCAAGCTTTTCCCATGTGCCTTCTTTCTCTTTTTTTTTCAGTTGTGCCTTATTTTTGAACTTATTTTTGCTATTCACTTCAATCAAAGGAGCTTTTCTTTTCTTTTCCTCACCTGGCTCATGAGTTTTCATTTCTTCTTTCTTTCCCAACTAACCACATTATTTTCATTACTTTACCAAAATAAAGGGCACCCTCAACTTAGACTTTTAGCCTGAGGTGAAGTACACAATATTTATTCCCTAAACCAGGGCTACTAGATGTAGTCACCCTTAGCTTAGGCTTTTAGCCTCAATCAAGGTTCATATGTTCAAGGATAGATCAGGGCCAATATCAAGGTATTTCATAAAACAAGGTTAAGCTAGCTAGGTGGCAAGAAAGAATGAGTGTAAGAGAGGCTCAAACAATAGGAACAAGGGGTCAACTATCACATTTGGCAGGTAATTTAGGCAAAAGTGGACTTATTAAAAGAACAAAGGTCTAAGGTCCCATCCAAATCAACCACATCACCAAACCAATCTTAGAGCAATAAGGCAAGTTTTGAGTCACCATATGACACATGAATGTAGCAAATAAGCTTATAACACATATGACATCGCACACACAATGAAGTATAGACTCAAAGGTCATGCTTCAAGTATCAACTTGCCTCCTAATTATTAGAACAAACATTACCAAATAATAAATATGCATGATTGCACTAATAACCAACAATCTAAAAAATTTAGAGGGTGTCAAACTTTTAACAAGATTTAAACAGCATTTAAAGACTACGTATATGCCAAAAGATAATACTACTATGTATCTATAGATTATCTACACTACCTAGACTTATCGGTTCAACAGAAATTAAAATATCCACAAGGAAAAAGAAACATAACAAGAAAATCTTGGGATAAAAAATAGGGGAAGTTATGGACTTGAGGTTACTTAGATTTCACCCTAATCCATAACTACCCACACCCTCTAAAAATACAATACTTTGTCCTCAAAGTAAAAACACAAGTTAAAACAAACATCCGAACATATATATACACACACACACACCCCAAGAACCACATTTCAAAACCAACATCCAAAACACAAGAAAAAATAACATTCAACACAAAACATTTAAAAACATCAAAAACCACCATAAAGGAAATATTGTCTAACAAAAAGAACAAAGTATCCATAAAGCATGTAAGTGTTGGGGTCAAAATATCAAACATATTGCTGATCAAGCACTGGCATCTGTCTGGTCCTGGGGGTCCTGAGCTACGGTCTCCTACTCTGAAGTCTACGCTACAGTGGCATGTGAACTGCCCTCTCCCTATGCTATTTGCTGCTCCCAATCCCTCTATATAGATGCCAGAGCTAGAGACCCATGTACCACCTCATTCGATATCGACTCCTCCACCTGTGTTATTGCCTCATCATCAGTCCTCGGTCTCTTTTGACTCGTATCTGGGTCCTCATTTTCGAGTGGCCTCTTTTCATGGGCATGTGTGCGGTCCTTGAATAAGTCAGATATATCATCACCCGCCAGTGTCACCTTTAGAACTTATATCGAGGTCACTAACATTGTCAACAAGACGACCTTGAACTTGGCAACTCCTCTATCACTATGCTCATATCAGCAGGCCTGGCATTCGCGAGCCTCTTCTGGATCCTCTCCTTGAAGACATCTCCTCGGGCATCCACTTCTCAAACTCTCTGATCTATCATATCACAGGAGAATGCCTTTGCCCTCTTCTCTGAGGCCTGAATTATCTAACTGACCCATGGTTTGATCTTGCTAGCTAATCTCTGCAATTGGAGCTCCATTGTAGACACCTTATGCGCCAATGCCTGAAAAGTAATAGCCGAGATAAGAGAATCAACCTGTATAGTAAATGATGCTGATTTGGGTGTAAAGGAAGATGGCATCGCCTTGACCTCAACATCTGGAGATGGCTTTGCGGTAGCTGGGGGAGTACTGCTGGGGTCTGGGGTCTGCTCTTGAGTTTGAGGCTCAATTGGAATGGCTCTAGGATAGGAGGAGAAGCTGCCTGTTATACGACCAACGGGTTCTGATCAACCTTGATTAGGCTGGGATCCATGGTGCGTGTGGCCTCTATATGTTGGTCTCGAGGAAAGTCGATACAAATAGTTGTTGCACTGCACAAATTGTGGATCAAAACAGGGAACGGTAGTGAGGTGCTCGTCCTGACAGCGGACTCATGAATCTGCTTGGAGATAATTCTAGCCTAATCAATCTCATAGCCAGCTGCTGGCTACTAGCAGGGCTGATTCTAGGGTGATGACATTATCCGTGAAAGTAGGATGGATATACAAACGGATAATCGACCACCAAAACTTGGCTAGGAAAAAGAGGTGGGCTTTCACTATTTGATCAGTGTGCTTTGTGACCCATATAGGCTCGAAACCCTCCTTGCATAACTAACTAGCAATCCACTGAAGTAGCTTGGTTTTGATCCTAACATCCATTTCATTCACCACATTCTGTATCTTTGAAATTTTTCTATCATACTCTCCGATGGAATGAAGCACTCTATAGTCGAGCCCGAACTGAACCTATCGAGTTGTATCCTCAGAAAATATCAACTTTCCTACCCCTAACTAGATCCATTCATAATATAGGCTACTCAACAACCTTATTGTTCTTACGATGGCCTGGGAGGAGAGTAGCATAATATGCCACATAAATTTCTCAGACAAAATAAGGGGCATATTTACCCAATCGCTGCGAAGTCCATTAAAGTCTGAGTCTATCAAGATTAGCATCTAACCCTGGTACTCTATCCAATCCAGAGTTGTTCAACCTGGACTTCTCATGGAATTGCTTGACTAGTTTTCCCTGTCCTTTTGGCTCTAACCCCTTACTGTAGATCTTTTTTATCCCTCACACTCACTATCTAGGGTTGGCCAAGGGTTGTGACTATACTTCCTCCTACTAAGCTTGTGAGGCATTGTAGGACTCTAACAGGACCAACGCGCCAAAGGATATTCTCAAATAGACAGTTTATGTGGGGCATAGGCCTCTGACTTTGACTCAGAATGTATGGGAGTCATATTTGTCAATCTGCTTCCAGACCCATCTCCATCACCCTCCTCGTCAGAATAGTAGGAACTGCTAACTTGAATAGGTGCCTGAGTTGTACATGATCTAGTTTGAGGCATATTTGTCTTGGGGTCTATTCTGACTAGGTGTACCTACACAGACCCCTTAGATAGCTCAGTCTCAGAGGACTCGTCAACAAACCTCATTTGAAATGTCTTGATTGCTCCTTTATCCTTTGGAGGCATTATACCTGAAAACAAACAACACAACAACATGTGAGCCTCAAAATGTTTGATTAAGCAGTTATCACATAACAAAACACTAGAAATAGAAATACTTCAATATTGAAATCAAAATAAAAGTCATTGATACAATTGCAGATTTGCAGCTATGAGGTGTAGGTACGACTCATAGGGTGTCTTTCGAGTCATATTCTAGCCTCGTAGTACTAAGGACTCTAAAAAAAATGAAACCTAGAATTAGATATGAGATATAGTTATGATTAGAGTGGCCTACGAGTTGTAGTCTGGCCTCATACCTCATTCCAAAGCCATTTTTGAAACATAAGTCAGACTTATGAGGCCCCCACTATGACACATAGATGATGCAATGAGTCATTGATGGGTCTCGTCTGAGAAATGTTAAGGAACCACATATGACTGGTTCTTGCTACAAGGGGCCACTACAACTCATAGGTTGAAGTAAGAGTCGTAGTGGGTCCTTGTAGCAGGCAACAGAAGGCACCTAGGATGCCTACAACTTTTCCACAAGAACTCAAGAACAATTCAATCAAGTGACAAACATGGATAATCTAAGAAAAGTGCAGCATTCTAAGTACAAAGATTTGCCACAATACGAAGCATGTCAATCATCACACCCGTCACCTTACAATCAAATTTAATCCCAAACATCATTCAAGTTGAGCCCATGAGCAATTCATTTCTAAATTCACACTTATCAAAATACCACAATTCATTGACATTCAAGACAATTCAATAAAACTTAAACATGGCTAAGCATGAATTTTCACTTTAGAGCATACCCACATTCCTCAAATTCCAAATCCGACACTATTTCATAAACTGATTATGTCAAGACCCAAGACTAGGGCCTAGATGTGATAGGCAATTGGGAAACCCGAAGGGACCCCAAACAAGCCTCATAGCACATCATCACACCTTCTTGGTCTCGGAAGTAATATAAAACAACATGAGAAATATAAACAAGGGGAATTGGGACTAAGGGAGAGAGAGATGTATACTTAAATAACTTAAATATCATAGGTGAGTTATATCTCAAGAAAAATACATAACATGTCCAAAAACATCTCTACAACATAGATAAGAGCGGGGGCCAAGACAAGCAACCGGGTTCACCCTCATAGTTAATACATACATAAGAGAAAGATAGTCTTAGAACATAGTATAAGAGAATAATCATTTTCCTAGGAATGGAGGACTCACCAAAGGCTAACTTGAACAATGCATCTAGCCACAAGAAGAATCAATAGGATCTCAGGTTCCTACATGATAACATCATGTAGGCATAGAGTATGTGTTAGTACATTTTAATGTAATTAGTATGTGGGATGCAATGCAACAAGAGATAAGCTCCATAATCAATATACATAACAATAGACAATGGGCATAATATAGTAATGTGACATATTTGATCAATGCATAAGTAAAACATGCATAAGTAACTCATGCTCATATAGTGTGTCAATAGTGAAGCATAGACGAACTAGATTTCCAAACTATAAACACCTTAGTCAGTTGATGATGATCTCACCCCATCACTCTAGTGGTGTGGTACGAACCCCTCACATGGTTTTTGATAATCACACCTTATCACACTAGTAGTGAAGTACAAATCGCTCACATGGGTACAAACCCACTACTCGGTTGATGAGTACAAATCCCTACCTCGATCGATGATGATCTCACACCATCACCCTTGTGGTGTAGTACAAACCCTCACATGGTTGATGATGATCTCACCCCATCACCCTAGTGGTGTGGTACAAACCCCTCATATGGTTGATGGGTACAAACCCCAACCACGGTTGTCCAGGCTCTTTGTTCCCCATATTGAGCATGGTCTAAAGGAACACTTTATATAGAGCATATCATGTACTTAAGTTCATTGCATCATTAAAATATCATTCATATCATATCTCATTCTTTGGACCTTCAACTCCTCAAGAAATCACATCTAGACATTTGATCAAACACCTTTAGGGTATGTAATGGGGTAAAATACCATGCAATTTAGAGAAGAAAACATGCAAGAAAATCTATTGCAAAACTATCAATGAACACCTTGCAACACCCCTAAGACATTCACATCAAAACCCCTCATCAAATCTAACACTAGATCCAAGATTTAGAGCTCAAAACATGCTAAAATAATCATACTTTCAGGAACTAAAATCACTGTGCAGTAGATTTCTCGATATACAAGGCCCACAAGTAAAATCAACTTTAAATCATGAAATATTAGTAAAATGAGGGTTTAGGAACCATTGTGGAATGAATCAATGGTTCAACACCACATAACTTGACTTTGGAGAGACCTTAAAGAAGATTGGAAATGGAGACTTGAAGCATGAATAAGATCCTTGATGAAATCCTTAAGATTGGAATTGAGTTTGGGACTTGAATTTAGGATGAAATATGAGTCTAAATGTTTGAGTGAGTATTGGCAAATGGTTAAGATGATATGAGGGTGAAATAAGGCTAAGTATATGTATAAACATGTATGGGAACCCTTGAAAATCTGCATCATAGAGGCAACGCAATTTTGTGTACTAAGAGATATGCCCCTTCACAGTTGACCCTCCTAAATGGCATTTTTTGCGATTTTTGGATGTTGATACGGTTGCTCTAAAATTCAAGTTAGACCCATTTCGCACTTAAATTGACCCCCTAAAGAAGAATTTGAAGTCAGATTTTTGAAATAATGAACAGATTTTTAGATATATGGAAATTACGATTCCAGGGACTTTTGAGCACATTGTCTGGCACTTTTTGGGTCTTTTCAGTATCTCCCCCTTGGGAACATTCATCCCCGAATGCCAAAGAAACATATAATAGAAGAGTAATAATAAAGAGATTAGCCCCAAGAAGAATGCACTATTACATTTAAAACACCATTTTTCAAAATCTCAACATAAGTGTAACATCATCATAAGTTTGTCAACTTAAACATGAATGCATATGAATGACATAGGGGATGAAACATAATGCTTGGAATCATAACAAAGGACTTGACGTTTCATCATAAGATTGAATAGAATGAAAGAGATACAGATAATGCTCCTTCATGCCTGCTCCAGCTCCCCGTGAGACACATATGAATAGAAAACTTTTCCAAAGGGCCTTGAAGAACACTACATCATTATCAATCAGCTTCACCACTCATCCATCCAACGCCTCTACTGAGACCTTCTTTTAAACCAAATTACCCTTCATAACACTCGCAACGTCAAAGTGTTCTATAATACTAGAGTTACCAACTCATCCTCTCAACATATAAGTATGAAGAACCGGACGAACCAATATCTACACCCAAAGACAAGTCCCCAAACTTTAAGCAATCTTTACCAACCTTCCTCTACACCCTATAAGGACTCACATACCATTAACTCGACTACCTTCTTACTAAAAAAACCTCACTCCTCATGAGTAAAACTTCTCGATTGACCCAACAAGGCCATTTCCCACTCTCCAAACCATCCAACCGAGGACATACAATGCCTACTATAAGGGCTTCATATACTCATGGACCTAGGTAGTTCCAACCGTTATGCCACCTCTCCAATTTCTCCTCCAAACACTAAAGTGCCCATAAACCTTAGCCCGATTGCCAACCTTAAACACATTTAACCCACTCGTGACCATGGACCACCATGTCCCCCTTGGGAAACAACCTCTACCATTTTTTTCCACCCAAGGCTTCCAATTCTAATAAAGAGGAATCAAGGCCTTACTTAATCTAGTCCTCTTAACCCAAGATGATTTGGAACCATCAAGAACACTATACTACCATTCTCAACTTCCTTCAACCTAACTATCTAGCCGACCGATGGACTCTACTAAGCATCTCCTTACCACCATTATCCAAACACTGTAGGCTACCTAGAGCACCAACCACAATACTAGCCTTAGCGAAAAAATCAATGCATACTTATTACCATAATCCCTAAGGAGTTCTAACAACCTTCCTGTTATCCTCAACTCACACCTATCAGATTTAGATAATTCACAAGCTCTACACAAATCAATACCTTATCACTAGAGACCACCACAAACATATCAAGGTAGGGTTTTAAGATCCTATTCGTGAAACCCATAAACACAACCGATGCATAAGCCAACCAAATAACTCCACCAATATTTAAAATCCTCACTCCTAGTTCAAAAAGGAAACTTAAGTATATCACCTAGCCTCATCCTCACTAGGGGACAAAACCCGAATCAAAGGTCAATCTTAGAAAAGTGACTGAACCATAATAGTTGACTAAATAGATCCACCATCCTTACCCATTATATTATAACCTCATAGGTTCTATACTCATTAGAAACATTCTATGCAAGTAGCCCAAACTAACCAAAGACCCTCAACACAATAAGCTAAGTCGTCACTCCACAAGAAAACTTATAATTTGTATATACATACTTTCAAAGAGGTAATAGTCATTTACCAAATCATTTCAATGCACAATTGGGATTAAAAGCCAAACACCATCTCTAATAATTCATACTTAGATTCAAATGCCAAAATCATAATGTCATAGTAATAATACTCATGCATAGGAGTAGCCCATTCATATACAAAATGGTGCAAGCACCCAAAATTCTTAAAGAGCCAAAATCAAAGAAATATATGTGATCACAATATTATCATAACCAATATTTTTATCAAAATCATACTATAAAACAAAATTGGGCTTACCCATAACATAATTTTCCATAATAATCCATGTACATGAATACATATGCTATGAACAATGAGGAAATGACATAGGTAATTAAGACTCTATTTAAAAATCAACATTTACAATATGAAGATGAAAAGTGAAAACATAAGTAATTCCATACTTAAATCCATAGTGTAATCTCTTATGCATAAATAATCCAAAAAGGGAACATGCATACTTGTAACTTCATAAACCCAAAGTAAATCCTGATATAACAGTTTAAATCATATTTAAATCGGCAAACAAAAACTACCTATGCATCAATAGAATTTAAGGAATCATAATATTCAAATCCCAAATTAAAATAATTAAAACCCATGTTGGTTTTCATGAAAATAATTTTGGGTCAACTAAGTCATAGGAGCAACAACAGAAGAGAACCTACTCACATTCTCTGGTAATAGCCCACTAAACCCAAGAGGCTCCTAATATCTGATGAAGTCAAATGTCTAGGTTAATCTCTAATCACCTTTGTCTTATGATGGTCCACCTTAATACCATCACTCGTCACCACACAACCTAGGAAGGAAACCTCTTACTACCAAAATTCCCATCTCTCCTACTAGCACCTAACCTTCTTCCTTAAACTTGTAGTACTATCCTCAAATGACTCACATGCACTAACTCTTTAGCGAACGAACCACATTATCATCACTAAAACCACCATAAAGCTATTAGAGTAGGGGCTAAAGATCTTACTCATGAGACTTATAGGCATAATCGGTGTACTAGTCAAACCAAAGGACACTACCCCAAAATTCAAAAAATCGGAAAGGACATTCAAAGCCTCATCCACCACCACCAACAATTCTAAAGACAAAACAACTTAGGTTTAACACCTCCAATTCTCACAAGATGACAAATGTAACCCTTTTAGAGACCAATTGTACCTTAGGGCATGAAATGGACCTACCTCCCTTGCTACCATTTAAGAACCTCCCACTCAAAGACGAGCTCATTATGGAATAGGGGCTACCCCTATGGGTTCTACCACAAAGGAGATACATATGCATAAAACTATTCTATCCTATGAACAACATCGAAATCCACCGCATCAAATCCAACAAGCCATAAAGCAAACCAAATGCAATACTAACCCGGATCAACACCTACGAACTTTTTAGAAATAATATACCCAACCATGATAATAGACACTAAAGATCTATACAACCACTTTGACACACAAGAAGCCCCACCATCAACTAAAAGAATAGGGAAGAAATAGTGAAACTCGAATCCATCAAAATCAAACCTTTGACTTACCTTCCTTTTCCTTTATCCTTGAAGCAGCATGATCAACTAATAGAGTAAAGAACATTCATCAGAGGGGAAAATCCTATCTTGCTTCTAAAGAACGACATAGACCATGATGAAGGAAAACATTTCCTAAAACATCTCATAGCCTTCTACTCATAGTTGTGGTGCACAACACAACCATGAATAACACTTTAATCGACACAGTCTGTTGGACTCCAAGGATCTATCAACCTAGTGCTCTGATACCATCTTTGTCAAGACCCAAGCCTAGGGCCTAGATGTGACCGGCGAATGGGGAACCCGAAGGGACCCCAAACAAGCCTCATAGCATATCATTACACCTCCTTGGATGAGGTATAACCAAGGGGAATTGGGACAAAGGGAGAGAGAAGATTTATACTTAAATAGCTTAAATATCATAAGTGAGTCAAAACTCAAGCCTAATACATAACATGTCCAAGAACACCTCTACTACATAGATAAAAGAGGGGGCCAAGACAAGCAATCGGGCTTACCCTTATAGTTAATACATACATAAGAGAAAGATAGTCTAAGAATATAGTATAAGAGAATTATCATTGTCCTAGGAATGGAGGACTCACCAAAGGCTAACTTGAACAATGTATCTAGCCATAAAAAGAATCAATAAGAGGTCAGGTTCCTACATGATAACATCATGTAGGGATAGAGTATGCATTAGTATATTTGAATGTAATAAGTATGTGGGATGCAATGAAACAAGATATAAGCTACATAATCAACATGCATAACAATAGACAATCGGCATGATATAGTAATGTGACATGTATGATAAATGCATAAGTAAAACATGCATAAGTAACTCATGCTCACATAGGGTATCATTAGTGAAGCATAAACCAACTAGATCTCCAAAGTATAAACCCCTTGGTCGGTTGATGATGATCTCACCCCATCACCCTGGTGATGTGGTACGAACCCCTCACATGGTTTATGATAATCACACCTTATCACCCTAATGGCGAAGTACAAACCCCTTACTTGGTTTAATGAGTACAAACCTCTAGCTCTATTAATAAGTACATACCCCCACCTTGTTTGATGATGATCTCACCCCATCACCTTGGTGATGTGGTACAAACCCCTCAAATGGCTGATGATGATCTCACCCTATCACCTTGGTTGTTTGGTACAAACTTTCACATGGTTGATGGGTACAAACCCCTACTTTGGTTGTTCAGGCTCTTAGTTCCTCGGATTGGGCATGGTCTAATGCAACACTTTATATAGAGTATATCATGTACATAAGCTCATTTTATTATTAAAATATTATTCATATCATATCTCATACATTGGACCTTCAACTCCACAAGAAACCACATCCAGACATTTTATCAAACACCTTGGGGGTGTGTAATAGGGGTAAAATACCATGTAATTTAGAGAAGAAATCATGAAAGAAGATCCGTTGTAAAACCATCAATCAACACCTTCCAACACCCCCAAAACATTCACATCAAAACTCCTCATCACATCCAACATTAGATACAAGATTTAGAGCTCAATACATGCTATAACAACCATACTTTCATGAATTAAAATCACTATGTAGTAACTTTCTCAATATACAAGACCCACATGTAAAATCAACTTTCAATCATGAAATATTAGTAAAACGAGGGTTTATGCACCATAGGTAGAAGGGCCCAATGGTTCAACACCACATACCTTGACTTTGGAGAGCCCTTGAAGAAGATTAGAAATGGAGACTTTAAGCTTGAATGAGATCCTTGATGAAATCCTTAAGGTTGGTCTTGAGTTTAGGACTTGAGTTTAGGGTAAAATATGAGTTTAAGTGTTTGAGTGAACACTGAGGATGTTTAGTATGATATGAGGGTGAAATAAGACTAAGTATAGGTAAAAACATTTATGGGAACCCTTGGACCTAAGACTTCATAGTCTTGGACCGAAATAAAAAAAATTGGACCAAAATAATACTGGTCCGCGCAACCTCCTTGGAAATTTATGTTTCTGTACAAACAAGTTTTACGAAAACTAGTATTAATTCTTCATCCGAACTCTGAATGAGGTGAAACCAAGTGTGTTGGAAAGCTAATTCAGAGGGATTTAATTTGGTAGGTTGTAGACCACCTAGTCTTTTGTGTGCTAAGAGATTTGTCCCTTCAAATTTGACCCTCCTAAATAGCATTCTTGGCAATTTTCGAATTTTGATACGGTTGCTCTAAAATATTTTAGATATATGGAAATTATGATTTCGGGCACTTCCGAGGAACATTTTCAGGCACTTTTTGGGATCGTTACAGATACACACAATCATGCACTAACTAATATGATTTGTATGCCAACACTACAACCCCCAACAACAGTCCCCATCAAGATACAAATTATTTAAGGGTTTCAAATAGCCATACCCTAACTCTTATATATACACATAGGCATCATGACATTGTACAATCATCAAGACTTAATTAAGTACAAAATCATCTTCCAAGAAAGAAATTTATCTCAAGAGTGTACAAAAATTAATCAAGAAGCTTACCAAGTCAGAGATTAAGAAAATAGATGCAATGAAGAGGGAAAAGGGTGCCGAAACTCTAGAAAATAGACTCACCAGAAAACTAGCCAAAAAAATGACATGGACAGTCAGGACAGTGATCAGAATAGTGGAAGACGAACAGGGTGAGGGGATTCACGGTTAATTAGGGCAAAGAATGTAATTTTAAGGGTCAAAATACAAACTGGGTCAATAGTTAAAAAGTTGTGTATCGGGACAACGAGACCCCGACAATGAGTCATAGGGACTCCTACGACTCGTAGGTTGTCACGATCCAAGCCTAAGGCTTAAACATGACATGGTGTAAGGAGAACCCGAAAGGACCCCAAGCAAGCCTCTTAGAATATCATTACACATCGTTGGTCGCGGAAACAATAAACAAGCATCAAAAAATAATAAAGTGGGACAATCGGGGCTAAGGGAAAACATTTTCATGTCATAGACATCAAGAATAATAGAATTAAGGCTGTTATCATAGACATATAACATGTTGAACAAACACCTCTAACACATAGATCAGAGCAGGGGCGAAGACAAAGCAACTGGGCTCACCCTCACAATCAAAATAGAACATAAAGAATAATTTATCAATACATAATAAGAGCAATATAGACTAAGGTCCCTGAAGTGGAGGACTCACCCACTAGCTTGAGTAGTATCAAACTAGCCATGTGGAGGAGGATGATCAACTTGGGCAATGGTTCCTACATGGTGATATCACGTAGACAAGAGTATGCATTAGTACGTTTGAATGTACTAAGTATGTATGGTGCAGTGCAACAGGAATTTGGCATCATAGTCAAAATGCGTAACAATAGACAATAGACATAATATAACAATATGGCATGTATGATCAATGCAAAAGTAAAACATACTTAAGTAACTCATGCTCATATAGGATATCATATATGTTAAAGAGACCAAGGTACAAACCCCTTGGTTAGTTGATGATGGTTTCACCCCATCAACCTGGTGGTGTGGTAAAAACCCCTCACATGGTTGATGATAATCACACCTTATCATCACAGTGGCAAAGTACAAAGCCCCACCTTAGTTTTTGGGGATCTTGTCCTCCCGAATCGAGTATGGCCTAATGCAACACTTTATATAGAGTATATCATATACATAAGCTCATTTCATTATCATATAGTCAGTCATATCACATCTCATGCTTTGGACCTTCAACTCCTCAAGAAACCACATTCGAACATTTTATCAAATAGTTAGAGAGTGTGTAATACGTGTATAAAATCATGAAATATAGAGATGCAATCATGCAAGAAAATCCATTGTTTAACCATCAATCAACACCTTGCAAAACTCTTAAGCAAAATACATCAAAACCCCTCCTCAAATATTATAATAGATCAAAGATTTATAGCTCAAAATATAGACAAACAGTCACAATTTCACATAGCTTTAACATAGTGTGCCGTGGATTTCATAATGAGCAAGACCCATTTGTAAATCAACCTTAAACCATGCAATTTGAGTAAAAGGAGACTTGGGTATCATGGATGAAAGGAACCCATGAAAGAAACCCACATACCTTAGCTTGGATATGAACTTGGTCAAGATTGGAGATGGAGACTTGAAGCTTGAAGAAAATCTTTGAAGAAAATCCTTAGTTACGGATGAGGGTTTGAGACTTGATTTTGGAGTGAAAATTTTTGAGTGAGTATTGCGGAACGTTTAGGATGATATGAGGGTGAAATATGGCTAAGTATAGATAAAAACACGTTTTGGAACACTTAGTCCCAAGACCCAAAAGCCTTGGACTAAGATAGAAATTATTGGCAATAAAATACGCAAGTCCATGACGCAGACCTGTCACGGAGGCCAAATTAACACATGTCCGCGATAGCTGCATGTTGCGGTGCTATCACAGATCGATTCTGGATAAGAAAATTTATGAAAAAGGAAATTGCTAATCGTTTGCTCTTAAATCAGGGTTAGACCCTTCTCCCCTTTATTTTGACCCCCTGAACAAGAATATGAAGACGAATTTTGGATATCACGCATGTATTTTGAGATATATGGAATTTAAAATTCTGGGCATTTTGAGGCACATTTTCGAGCTCTTTTTTGGGACGTTTCAATATCTCCCCCTTTGGAACATTCATTCACTAATGTAAAAGAGACATAAAAAATAAGAGTGATCATAACAAATTAACCCCCAGAAAGAATGCAACAATACATTTAAACACCATTTTCAAAATCTTAACATTAAGTAAAATCATCATAAACTTTAAACATGAATGCATATCAATGAAATAGGGGCTGAAATACAAGACTTGAAATCACATTGAGGAGTTAGAATTAGTACCTTAGGCTAGAGTGGAGTGGGAAAAAAAAGGATACTTCTTTTGCATGTTCGCTTCGGCCTCCTAGGTAGTACTTTCGATTTCTTGGTTCCTCCAAAGGACCTTAACGGATGCCACCTCCTTGTTCCTCAATCGCTTCACTTGCCTATCTAAAATCTGAACCAGAGTCTCCTCATAAAAAAAGCCATCCTCAACAACACCCACAATATCAATAGGCACAATAGCATTAGGTTCGCCAACACATTTTCTCAACATAGAGACATAGAACATCGGATGGACCAAATTTATTTCACTAGGAAACCTCAATTCATAAGCTACCTTGCCAACCCTCTTCAAGACCTCATTAGCAACAATATATCTTGGACTCAACTTCCCCTTTTTAACAAAATGGACCACACCTTTGATTGAAGAAACTGTCAAATAGACCCAATTATCCACTTTGAATTCAAGGTCTCTTCTCCTCACATCAGCATAAGATTTTTGACAACTTTGGGCTGTTTTCAACCTTTCCCTGATCATCCTAACCTGCTCAAGAACCTTCATAACCAGATATGGTCCCAATAAAGCTACATCTCCAAACTCAAACCAACCAACTGGTGACCTACAACATCTCCCACAAAGAGCCTCAGAAAGAGCCATATCGATGCTATAGTGGTAGCTATTGTTGTAGAAAAACAATCAAAGGAAGATGGTCATCCCAATTACCTCTCAACTCCCACACATATTCCCTAAACATATTTGCAAGGGTTTGAATGGTTCTTTCGGCTTGGCCACCCTTTTGGGGGTGAAAGGCCATATTAAGGTGAACTTTTGTACCAAGACCCCTTTGAAAAGACATCCAAAAGTGTGAAGTAAACTTTGAACCACGATCCGATATGATGGGCAAAAGAACACCATGCAGCCTCACTAACTCATAGATGTACAATGTTGCATACTCTCAGCCCAATATGTAGTCTTAACCAGTAAAAAATGGGCCAATTTCGTCATCCCATCAACCATAACCCATATGGAATCAAAATCGTTCCTAATCTTGGGCAATCCAACCACAAAATCCATATTAATCACCTCCTATTTCCAAGTAGGAATCTCTATGTCTTGGGTTAGGACACCTATCCTTTGATGTTCCGCTTTGACTTGTTGACAACCATGGCAATCGAAAATGAATTTAGCAATGTCCCACCTCCCCACCAATAACATCCCTCATGTCTCTATACATTTTGGTGGAACTGGAGTGGATAGAATAAGAATTGTGGGCCTCATCAAGGATCTTCTCCGTCAAACCATCAACACAAGACACAAACAACCTACCTTGGTACCAAAGGGAACCATATCCCCCTTGGGGGAAAACCTCTATTTTGCCCTCTTTCATCAAAGCCTTCAATTCAAGCAAGGAGGAGTCAATATCTTGTTTTGCTATCACCTCATCAACCAATGAAAACTTAGACCCATCAACAACCACAACACCACCATCCCCAACCTTTTCAAACCTAATACCCAATCTAGCCAATTGATGTACCTCCCTAGTCATCTCCTTATCACCACCATCAACATGGGCTAAGCTACCAATAGATACCCTACTCAAAGCATCTGCCACCATATTTGGCTTATCCGGATGATAATGCATACTTATATCATAGTTTTTGACAAATTCTAACTATCTTCTCTGCCTCAAGTTGAGATCATTTAGATTGAAGACATATTGGAGGCTCTTATGATCGGTGAACACACCCACAGGCACCCTATACAAGTAGTGATGCCAAATATTCAATGCAAACACAACAGCGACTAACTCTAGATCATGGGTAGGGTAGTCCTTTTCATGTACCTTGAGTTGACTAGAAGCATAAGCTATGAACTTAACATTTTGCATCAACACAACCCAAACCAACCCGGGGAGCATCACAACACACCACAAATCCCTCTAGCCCATCCAGTAGTGACAACATAGGAGCGGACAAAAGCTTGTCTCTCAATGTTTTGAAGCTCCTCTCACACTCATTGGTCCACACAAACGAAGCCTTCTTTTGAGTCAACTTTTTCGTAGGGAAAGAAATGGAGGAGAACCCATTCACAAAGCTCCTTTAATAACCCTCTAGGCCCAAGAAGCTCCTAATATCTAACGAGGTCAATAGTCTAGGCCAACTTCTAATAACATCGATCTTCTGAGGATCCATTTTTATACCATCTCCCGACACCACATGACCCAAGAATGCAACCTCCTTCAACAAAAATACACACTTGTCATATTTGGCATACAATTTCTCCTCCCCCAATCATTGCAATACAACCCTCAAATGACCCAAATGTTCCTCTCTACTATGTGAATAGATCAAAACATCATTAATGAAAATCACAACGAAGGAATCAATGTAAGGTTTGAAGACCCCATTCATTAGGTCCATGAAGATGGCTGGTGCATTAGTCAAACCAAACGACATCAGAAAAAACTCATAATGCCTATATCTAGCCTGGAAGGCCGTCTTAGGAATATCACATTCTCTCACCCTCACTTGATGATACCCGGATCAAAGATCAATCTTAGAGAAGACACTAGCCCCTAACGTTTGGTCAAACAAATCATCAATCCTTGGAAGAGGATACCTATTCTTGATGGTGACCCTATTGAGTTGCCGATAGTCAATGTATATTCTGAGAGACCCATCCTTCTTTTACACAAACAACACCGGAACACCCCAAGGTAATTCGCTAGGTCTAACAAATCCCTTCTCCAACATATCCTTCAATTGTTCCTTTAACTTTGCTAGGTCTATATAGTAAAGGGTAATGGAGATAGGTTGAGTATTTGGGAGGAGGTCTATGCCAAAATCTATCTCCCTTTTGGTAGGGACACTAGGAAGGTCATTTGGGAAGACATCAAGAAACTCATTAACAATCGAAACTGACTCTAAGGAAGGGAATTTAGACTCCACATCTTTAACCCACATAAGATGATACAAGAAACCCTTAGAAATCAACTTATTTAATGTAAGAAATGAATCTACCCTTAACTACTACATCTTGACTTTCCCACTCAAGGACGGGTTCATTGGGGAACTGAAACTGGACCCTATGGGTTCTACAATCAATAGAAGCGTAGTAGGAATGTAACCAATCCATCCCAAGAGTGGCTTCAAAATCAACCGTGTCTAAATCAACAAGGTCACAAGGCAACAACTTGTGGAAAATATAAATAGGACAACTCCTTTAAACTTTCTAGCAACAATAGAGGCACCAATTGGAGTAGACACTTCATATGACTCATGCAACAACTCGGGCTCAAAATGGAACTTTTTAGCAAAAAAAGGGGTAACAAAGGAAAGAGTGGCACCCAAATCAATCAAAGCATATACATCAAAGTTAAAGATTTTCAACATACCGATAACAAACCGGGAACCTCACCAACCCCTTGCCTCCCATGTAATGCATAAAAATGGTTGTGCCTTGGTGAACCACCTTGAGAACCACCTCTACCCAATGGGACCGTATTTGCACCCCAGCCCTTGCCATGGTTTCTTGGAAAATCCACCTTCTTGTGACCAAGTTCCCCACATTCATAACATGCATTAGAACCTTTCAAACATGGGCCTTCATGGCTCCTTCCACATTTAGGGAACACGTCAATAGGAGCCACCCCCACCAACACCTTGAGGTCTAGGGAAGTCATTGGAAAACCCCCTATTAGTAGCATAAGAAGAGTCTTGGCGTTGATGAAATTTAGCACCCTTTTGGAACTTACCCTCAAATCGGGCCCTTTTGGCCTCATGTACCCTTCTCTTCCTTGATTTCTCCTCCTCCATTTGCTCTGTATAGGTCATCAATTAAGAAAATTACATGTCATTAATTAGCATGGCAACCATCATTCTTCACTTACCAAGTCGGAGACCTCCATCATGAACTTATTCATCCTAGACTTAGGATCGGCCATCAAATGAGAAGAATACTTTGAAATTTGATTAAACGTGAGGGAATACTCCCTCATACTCATAGCACCTTATTTCAAGTTCATGAACTCTACCATCTTAGCTTCCCTAAGCTCAAGAGGGAATAACCAATTAAGGAAAGCCAATTTGAACTCGTCCCAAAGCACCACATTACAAATTCCCTTCTCACCCTTCCATCGATCATACCTTATTTGGGTTACCCCTTTGAGTTGATATGCCGCTAACTATGCCTTTTCATTCGGCCTGGCACCCATGATATTCAAAATCTTGTAGACCTTATCAACGAACTCTTGTGGATCTTCATCCACCATTGACCCATAGAACACCAGAGGATTCATCTTCATGAAGTCTCTTACCCTAGCTCCTAGTGTAGTAACATGAGGGGCTTGGGCCCCTTAATTTACTTGGTTGGCCACAACATTGGACAGATTAGTGAGAGCATCCCAGAGCTCACCATTGGTAGGTTTCTCCTCGGGAGTTTGGGCCCTTCTTTCTCGAGTGTTTCGCATGATCTACCATAGCAAAGAACAATTGTTAAGGGGAAAATGTACCAAAATGCTATACCACCACTTGGAACATGAAGAAGGAAAATATTTCCTAAAATGTCTCATAACCTCCTATTAATAGTCATGGCGCGCTTCACAACTAAAATAAGATTTTAATTGATACAGTTTATTGGACTCTGAGGATCTATCAACCTAGTGCTCTGATACTAAGTTTTTCTAGGGCCTAGACGGGAGACAATGCAAGGGGAACCCGAAGATACCCCAAGCAAGCCTCTTAGAATATCATTACACATCCTTGGTCGTGGAAGCAATAAAACAAGCATCAAGAGATAATAAAGTGGGACAATTGAGGCTAAGGGAAAACACTTTCATGTTATAGACATCAAGAATAATAGTGTCAAGGCTTTTAGCAAAGATACATAACATGTCCAACAAACACCTTTAATACATAGATAAGAGCGGGGGCCAAAACAAAGCAACCAGGCTCACCCTCATAGTCAAAATAGAACATAAAGAAGAATGTCTCGATACTTAATAAGAGAAATATAGACTAGGGTCCCCGAAGTGGAGGACTCACCTACTAGCTTGACTAGTATCTAACTAGACACGTGGGGGAGGAGGAGGATCAACTTGGCACCGGTTTCTACATGGTGATATCATGTGGGCGAGAGTATTAGTTAGTACATTTGATTGTACTAAGTATGTAGGATGCAGTGCAACAAGAATTAGGCATCATAATCAAAATGCGTAACAATAGAAAATAGGCATAATATAACAATATGGCATGTATGATCAAAAGTAAAACATACTTAAATAACTCATGCTCATATAGGATATCATATGTGTAGAAGAGACCAAGCTAGATTTTCAAAATACAAATCCCTTGGTTGGTTGACGATAGTTTCACCCCATCATCCTGCTGGTGTGATACAAACCCCTCACATGGTTGATGATAATCATACCTTATCACCATGGTGGTGAAGTACAAACCTCTCACATGGTTGATGAGTACAAACCCCCACCTCGATTACCCAGGCTTTTGTCCCCCCTGATCGGATATGGTTTAATGCAACACTATATAGATTATATCATATACATAAGCTTATTTCATCATGATATAGTCAATCATATCACATCTCATGCTTTAGATCTTCAACTCCTAAATAAACCACATCTAGACATTTTACCAAACGCTTAGAGGGTGTGTAATGCTAGTATAAAACTCTGAAATATACAGATGAAGTCATAAAACAAATTCACTATAAAACCATCAATCATCACCTTGCAAAACTCTGAAGAAACATACATCAAAACCCCTCCTCAACTATTATAATGGATCAAAGATTTATAAACCTAGCAAAAAACTCACAAGTTCACACAGCTTTAACATAGTGTGCACTGAATTTCATAATGAGCAAGGCCCATTTATAAATCAACTTTAAATCATGCAATTTGAATAAAAGGAGACTTAGATATCATGGATGAAAGAAACCCATATACCTTAGCTTGGAGATAAACTTGGTGAAGATTGGTGACGGAGACTTGAAGCTTAAAGAAGAACCTGGAAGGAAATCCTTAGTTCTGGATGAGGGTTTATGACTTGAATTTAGGAGTAAAAATATGGTTAAGTGTTTGAGTGAATATTGGGGAATGTTTAGGATGATATGAGGGTGAAATATGGCTAAGTATAGATAAAAACACGTTTGGGAATACTTACGCCAGAGACTCAAGATACTTGGACCGAGATACAAATCACTGGCAACAAAATACACAGGTCTGCATTTGGTCCGTGATGCGGACTTGTCGCGAGAAACGACCCCAAAAAGTTCCCAAAAATGTTCCTCAAATTGCCCAGAATTTTAATTTCCATATATCTTAAAATCCATTCATTATTTCAGAAATCCGACTTCATATTTATGATCAGGGGGCCAAAATTAGGTGAAAAAGTGTCTAACCCCAATTTAAGAGTGAAAGATTAGCAATTTTGATTTTCAAAAGTGCGATTTCCAAAGAGCAATGCACGTCCTCTCTGCGACGCACATTCATCCAAATTTTTCTAAGTGATTGGACCAAGTTCTTTCAAACATGTTTTTACCTATACTTAGCCAAATTTCACCCTCATATCCCCTAAAATATTTCCCAACACTCACAAAAACACTTAGATATATTTTTACTCCCAAATTACAGACTCAAAGCCCTCATACGGAACTAAGGATTCTCTTCAAGCTTCAAGCCTCCATCTTCAATCTTCACCAAGAACTTCCCTAAAGCTAAGGTGTGTGGTGTTAAAACATTAGGTCCTTTCACCCATGGTGCCTAAGCTTTCTTCTAACTAATATTGAATGATTTAAAGTTGATTTTACATGTGAGTCTTGTATATTGAGAAATTTACTGCACAGTGATTTTAGCTCACTAAAGTATGGTTGTTTTAGCATGTTTTGAG